>JANTPZ010092655.1:0-15002 GCA_025593235.1 Vachellia pachyceras
TAGATGTATACTTGTTTTTTTTGCAGAGACATGACGCAGCAAAATCAAAGTCATCGGCCATGGCTGTAGCACAAAATCTAACAGATACACCCGCTTAAAGAGGTGCTTGTTTCCAAAGCGAAATGAGAATATTCCAAAAAAGAGGTAGATCGCTGCCGCTGGAAGTAGGTGAGAAGCTCCGAATCTGAGCTTATGGAGAGAAGTAGCTTGTAGATATAAGCTCCTTATCGCAAGAAGCATTTCCAAACGGTGCGAAAATATATACAGGAATACAATCGCCCTTATAGCACTGTTCGCCACACGATAAATTACTTAAACGCGTTTCCAAACACACCCATTATTAACGTTGTGTTTGAAAATCACTTAGAGCTTGTTTGGATCCTATTTTAGAAACCTATATTTTATTCAAGTACTTACATTTTTTTAATTTTCAAATCTAAGTATTGCAACAAAATCTAGGTTTGAAACCTATGTTTTGAAAATGTTATTTTCTTGTCAAATCACACTCTCTCATAATAAATTTTCTTTTTTCTATTTTTTTCTTTCTCTTTCCTCTTTTCTCTTTCCTACTTACATTTTACCTTAAACTTTGTAAAAGCCAATAACTTCCCAAACACAGGGCCCGTTTTGGAAAGGGTGGAGAAGTGCTTTTACCCAAGCCAAGTAAATTGTGACATGAGTTTTGTCTCCATTTATATGCAATGTAGTGAAAATGTGGGGAAAAAGCTTTCCCAAATATGCTGACAATCACCTTCCAAAACCTAAGTTTTGCCTTGAAATTCGTAAAATAATTCTCCCAAAATTTATTCTTCAAATTATAGGTTTTGTCTCGAACTCTATAAAAACTATTCTTAAACGGACATCCACTTACAAACACACTATAATTGGAGGCTTTATTGAAATTTAGACTAATCCATGTCCAGTCAAATAGGTAGGATCACAAAGGGCATAAAAAAATTCTAATAACAAATAGTCAACATTGCCAAGTTTTCATGCCAGCTTGAACTTGTAACCTTTAATTACACTGCTGCAACTTATCCCACTTAAGGAATAGCTGCTTGGTGGTACAAAATTGCTTTTAAAATGATAAGATTTGATTGAAACTCTAGTGCTAACTTTGAAATAGGAAAAGGGGGGAACAGGAAATTGAAACACTAAGGTCTCAAAGATTTTATAAGTGAAACTGCATGATATTTCATGTTTAGTTTATGTCTTTCAAAATTTACAAGAGATCTTACGCAAGAAGTTACTGGGAGACTTAATTCAAATTAATCCCAAGTAAACACTGGTCTTCATTAAGAACAATGCAAACCTGTTTTCCCTCAAAAAAATGAAAACAAGGAGTGTTAATAACAAATGTTTGTCATTTTTTGTTAAGTACATGTATCCTTCTATTGGAGACAATCTTATTGGAAGCACTAATGACATTAAATGTGAGTATATTTTTCAGCTGGGATTCAAGTTTTGGTTTACATAAACCCTTTCATTAACCCAATCCTTATTGGTAATGTTTGCCTTTTTAACCCTATGCAGATTTTGGGCTTGTGTGTTGGGCCTGCCAGCTGTCTCTTGAGCCTTGATCAATATGGGAGTCGACCGGATCTGAGGCGACACTATTGAAGAAGCTTTGGAACTGATGTATCTTTGTTTGGAAATATTACATCTAATTTGTAACTTCCCAACGAAGAAGCTGCCGGATAACCAAATTAAAAATCTAGATTGGAAGTTTTATTTTTTCAATTGAATGACGCTACTCCTTTTCCAATGTACAATATCAGTTACTTCAAAAGATAATTCTTTGGTTTACAATATAAATCATTTATAGAGTAATTAATATTTCTTCCCTCTAGTACTTTTTTTATAAGCAGCAGCAAGAACAACCAAATTATGTAAAATGAACTAATAGTTAAAATTAGTTAAAAGTAATAAATGTGATAGATATGCATGTTTTTCCACTTATCCTCCCATGAATAAGGACACACTTGGAAGAAAAACTGAATTGAGAAAAAAGATGAGAGAGACACATAATTAATTAGGGTAGAAATAGAAAAAGTGCATTACTTTTAGATCAATACAAATTGCATATTAAAAGACCGAACGGAGAACTTGTTAATTTTACCTTGTAATTAATTCATCAATATAACTTGTTATATTGTTCTCTCTCGTTTGAATTCTCATTTGACATGGTTAAAGACTTAAAGCTAAAAAAAATTCTTAAGTTTGGGAATTTATTAATTAACTTCCATTATAATTACTTATATTATAGACAGGAGGAAGTACTCCTTGTTCTCTCTATGCATAAAGTGTAGTTACTCTAGAATAATATTTCATCCTGTTTTATTTATAAAAATGAATTAAATAATTCTAAATTAATTATTTACTATATCAACATATCAAAATTTTGTATAATCTTTCTAAACTACCTTCCCATTAATATAGTAATATTACTTTTTAGTTTGTAGTGAAAAAACAGTCTAATAAATAGAGATAGTTTGATTGTACAAAGAAATAGAGATAGTTTGAAAAAAAAAAAATTAACTAACGAGACAAACAAAAAATTCGTATCTCAGGTATTAAATGGCGGGGGGATAAAAAGCTACAAAGTTAATGAGCACAATATGGGAAGCTAGTACAAAATAAGTCTTTTACTGTATTCTTTTTAGGTATGTTTGCAGTAGGGGGACAGTATAGAAAGTATAACCAGTGTAAAAAAAACACTTTTTACACCAAATAAACATATACACACCGCTGTAGAAAAGGGGGAAATGCATTTTTCTCTAAAAAATAATTAATTACTTTCTATATTGATTATTGTTGAAGAATTTTGTTCTAACTAGTGTAAAATTGTTTTCTCTGTGTTCGTTCATGCCGGCAATCGCTCAAGTATCGTGCAACTTCATCATCACGATCATCTTCTCCCTTTGCTGATTGTTTTCATTCATTGCTCATCGTCTTCACGCCTCATTTATCTTCATCATCATTCACCATTGTCTTATCCCTTTTGCTGATGGTCTTCTCGGTCTACCCAGCTAAAGCAATCTATGGTTGTTGTTTTTATTTAGAAATGGTATTTTATTCTTTTTGATGCAGAAAATATCTTTGGAAGAGTTGCTCTCAATTGATTTCAATAATACATGAATCTAACTCAATCAATCAGATAACTACATTAAAAAAATGTACTGTGTTGCTTTACATGTGCCTATAGCTAAGTATAATGCTAGTATACATGCGCCATAAATGTCAAAATATTATTCTTTTGCATCCATAGGATAAGCTACCCTTAGGAGAGTTATTTGGTTACACTGGAAAAAGTAATTAATGCTTATGTATTGTCAGGATTTATCACTAGAGGGCCAAGTCCATTGTGCAGCCCACATAGTATGACAAAGGACAATGGACGTCCTTACCTGGCCCAGTACCTTCATTTTCTTATTTATTTCTTATTTGCTATATCTCTGTTGTGAAAGTTCTAGAATATACACGTGTGCAAATCTTGTAATTTTTATAGTTACAATATCTTTCCATATATAGTGTACAGTGGTGACTATTGAAAATATGCAAAGAAAGATTTTCTGATTTCCTTGTCAAAGCCATAGATCGTTTCTTGGTATCAGAGCGTACAGCCTAGCCGCCGATATGTCTGCATCAAATGAAACCCAAGGCTCCTCCTCCTCCTCCGATGGCCCCTCAACGACTGACTCTCTCCTTGCCAAGCTTGTAGACAAAAATCACTTCGCCACTCATAGCTTCTCGGTCAAGTTGGACTGAACGAATTATCCTATCTGGCTCACTCATGTCCTGCCGGTGATCAAAGGGTATAAGCTTGAGGGGTTCATCAACGAAACCAAACCATGCCCTGCAAGCTTCATCACAGAACGAGACGCAACAACGATCAGCCCAGCATTTGAAGAGTGGGTGTCAATGGACCAGCTCTTGTTTGGGTGGCTCCTAAACACCATGTCATTGGAAATTTCAACTGAGATGACTGGAATCTCCACGTCTGTTGGCCTGTGGATTGCAGCAAAACAACTTGTCGGAGTGTAGACAAAATCTCGCCTACTTATATTGCGATCTGAACTTCAGCGCACCAGGAAGAGTGCGATGAAGATGGCCGAGTACCTCACCAAGTTGAGAAGCATTGCTGACCAGCTGACTGTTACCGGAAGCTCAGTCCCTCTTCCTGCTCTAGCCATTCAAGCACTAGCTGGATTGGATAGTGAGTACAATCCAGTTGTTGTTCAACTATCACAGCAAGCTGAAACACTTACCTGGATCTAGTTGCAAACCTCTCTTCTGACGTTTGAATGTTGCTTGGATCAACTAGCTCAGTTTGCCAATCTCTCTATCTCTGGTAATAGCTTTGCAAACTTTGATAGAACTGATAGTGCTCCTAGTTTCAGGAACAATGGTGTGATGAGAAGTGGTAGAACCAGGGAACGACAAGGTAGATGACCAAACTTTTGTCGCTCTAGACGTGACGATGGCATTCCAACCTGTCAACTCTGCACCAAAGTTGGACACACTATCAAAAACTGCTTTCATCGGTTTGATTGCTCCTTCGTGCCTCCTTGAAACAGAAGCAGGGGATCCTATACCACTAGAAGAAGAAACTTTCTCTCCTCAGATGCTGACAATGCTTACCAGGCCTCCTCTGAAATAGTGCCTGATGATGCATGGTACATGGACAGTGGCGCTACCAACCACATTACAAACAACCTGAAGAAGCTTGATACATCCTCATATCTGTCTGGTAAGATGAAAATTACCTTGGGTGATGGATACAAATTTAATGTAAGGAAAATAGGATCCTCAACCATTAGAAATGTACCTGATAAGGAAGTAGCTTTAAGTAATGTTCTATATACTCCTAAGATCAATAAAAACCTTCTGAGTGTACATAAAGTGGCTACTAAGAATAATGCTAATGTGATATTTGACTCCAAGGGTGTTATTGTGAAGGCTCAGGACACAGGGGAGACATAGGTGTTGGGAAAAACAAATAAGAATGGCATGTATAGGATCTGCAATGACATGGAAGCTGAAGACAATAAACTAGTTTGCGTTGCTGAATTGGATGCTGGATCAATTAGTAGTAGTGTTTCTAGTAAGCAATTATGGCACAATAGATTGGGCTATCCTAGTAGTAAGGTTTTGAATCAAATTATCACAGATTGTAATCTGAAAGTTGATTTGAAAAATAGAAAAGAGTTATTATTCTGTGAATCTTGTAGACTTGGCAAGTCCCATTCACTCCCTTTCAGCACCTCTAGCACCATTGCATCCAAACCACTTGAACTTATACATATAGACCTGTGGGGTCCTGCTCCTACTGCATCCACAAAGGGTTTTCGCTATTACATACTATTCTTGATTGATCATGCTAGACATTTTTGGATTTATCCATTAAGAACCAAAGATGAAACTTTGACCATGTTTTTTAATTTCAAAAAATTTGCTAAAAATCAGTTTGACAGTAAAATTAAAAGTATTCAAAGTGATTGGGGTGGAGAATATCGTAGTTTTTGCAAGATGTTGGATGATTCTGGAATCTTAGTTCGGCATTCATGTCCTCACACATCAGCTCAAAATGGGAGAGCTGAGCGAAAGCATCATCATATTGTAGAAATGTGACTTACATTGTTAGCTCAAGCTAAAATGCCTCTATTATATTGGTGGGAGTGTTTCAAACTGTTGCAGAATTGATTAACAAGCTGCCTACTGATGTACTAAGTGGTTGCTCCCCATATTTTAAACTATTTGGGAGAAATCCTGACTATAACAGTTTAAGAACTTTTGGGACAGCCTATTACCCTTGTCTTAGACCTTATAATGAGCATAAATTGCAGTTCAGATCCACCAAATGCGTCTTTATAGGTTATAGCAACTCCCACAAAGGCTATAAGTGCATAAGCTCCACTGGAAGAATCTCTCTCTCTCTCTCGATATGTAGTCTTTAATGAGGCTGACTTTCCATTTTCTGCAGGTTTTATCAACAAAAAGAAGCAACCTGATGAAGCAATTGTACAGACTGAAATGTTTCTGAGACCTCTTGAATCTGTGTCCTCGGAGACTTCACCAACAGATCCAAGAACTAACACTTAAAGTGAATCTCAGCCTAATGACATCCCAAGTCATTCAACTATCAACAAGCCCATGACCAGAGACATTTCTCCACTGACTGTTGCAGATGTTGAAGGTGTACATCAGTCTCAAGGAACTGTACAAACTGGTGCTACTTCTTCATCAGACACCTCCAATTCATCTTCACATATGCATATGATAAAACCTGTTAGACATCACATGACTACAAGGAGCAAGGCAAGTATACACAAACCACTTTTACCTTATATTGGAGTTGCTCAATTAGATTTGTGTATTCCTAGAGAGCCTCTGAGTGTAAAAGAAGGGTTTAACTCAGCTAAGTGGAAGAAAGCTATGGTAGATGAATACAATGCTCTATTGAAAAATCAAACGTGGATACTAGTACCTAACACTGGTCATAAGAAAGTAGTTGATTGTAAGCGGGTGTTTAAACTAAAGCCTACTACTGATAAGTTAGTATTTAAACACAAGGCATGACTTGTTGCCAAGGGATTTCAACAAAGCCCTGGTATAAACTTTAATGAAACATTCAGTCCAGTGTTTAAGGCATCAACTCTCAAAATCATTTTGACTATAGCTATGACCTTTAATTGGGCTATTAGACAGGTAGATGTCAATAATGCCTTCCTTAATGGCGATCTTCAAGATATGGTTCTTATGAAACAGCCAGAAGGATTTATCTCATCTAAGTATCCAAATCATGTGTGTCTACTAAAGAAGGCTCTCTATGGTCTTAGGCAAGCTCCTAAAGCATGGTTTGATAAACTAAGAGTCACCTTAATATTAGCTGGTGGTTTACTCATTCAAAGTGTGATACATCTCTTTTCTTCTTCAAACATAGAACAGTTGTCATGTTTGTTTGAATCTATGTGGATGATATAATTATTACTAGGAATTCTACCAACACTCTGGACTTATTTATCAAGCAGTTGAACTCACATTTTGCTCTTAAGGATCTGGGTTCGTTGCACTGTTTCCTAGGCATTGAAGCATTCAGGAGTAAATCTGGACTCTATTTGAAACAAGAAAGGTATATTCAGAACTTGCTGGATAGGTTTGGTTTATCTAATTCTAGTCCAGTCCCTACTCCCATGGTAGCAAATAAATATCTATTTAAGGATGTTGGCACTCCTCTTAATAATCCTACAGTGTACAGGCAAGCTGTTGGTGCTTTGCAATATCTAACTTATACAAGACCAGATATTTTGTTTGCTATAAATAAACTAAGCCAATTTCTCAGTTCACCCACTGCTGACCATTGGCAAGCTATAAAAAGGGTTTTTCGATATCTAAGAGGAACAAGTGGTCTATCTCTACACATTAAGCCCAACAACCATCTCACCTTGCAGGGTTATTCAGATGTTGACTGGGCTGTTTGCCCAGATGATAGGCGTTCAATAAGCGGATACTATGTTTTCCTTGGAGATTCCTTGATATCCTGGTCAGCGAAGAAGCAGCAGGTTGTTGCTCGGTCTAGTACAGAGTTAGAATATAGATCTCTTGCAAATCTTGCTACAGAACCTGCATGGATTCAATCCTTAATTGGAGAATTTGGAATATATCTTAAGCACGCACCAATAGCTTGGTGTGACAATATAAGTGCAGTTGCATTAGCCTCAAATCATGTTTTTCATGCCAGGACCAAGCATATTGAACTGGATGTGCACTACATAAGGGATAGAGTTCTGAACAAGCAACTTGCAATCCATTACATACCCTCATCCAAGCAAATTGTTGACTTCTTCACCAAAGCTTTATCTCACTCTAAGTTTCTGAAGTTCAGATCCAAACTAGGCCTCATTACTTCTCCAGACTCTAGTTTGCTCGGGGGGGCTGTCAGGATTTATCACCGGAGGGCCAAGTCCATTGTGTTGCCCACATAGTATGACAATGGACAATGGACGTCCTTACTTGGCCTAGTACCTTCATTTTCTTATTTATTTCTTATTTGCTATTTCTCTGTTGTGAAAGTTCCAGAATATACACATGTGCAGATCTTGTAATTCTTATGGTTACAATATCTTTCCATATATAGTGTACAGTGGTGACTATTGAAAATATATAGAGAAAGATTTTCTGATTTCCTTGTAAAAGCCATATATCGTTTCTTGTATCAATTTCATTCTATAATTAATGATTGAATAAGACTTTTCTATTTTTATCTCACAAAACTTCATTTAAAATGGGTAAAATTGATTTTAAGAAATTAAGACAAATTTAATAGGAAAATTATCGTTTTTTTTCTAATGTATTAATTGGAGTTACTTATACTGCGAATGGGGTGGAAGTATGTTGTTAACCTTTTGTCCCTCCATCGCATCAAATTTTGTAGGATTGATAGTGTATATTTTATTCTAATTCATCAACTTTGGCTTTTATAGATTTTCTTGTTTTGTTAGGATATTGAAGCAAGCCAAATGAAACACATGTGAAGCTATTTGAAGTAGAAAACAATGTTTGAAAAGTTAAAAATGAGTTTAGGAAGTTAAGACGCCATGGAAAGATATGATGAAAAGAGAAACAAAAAAAAAAGCAGAGTTTTGGCTTCAACCAACAGATTCTCTGGCTCCAATGAAGGAAAAACAGAAAGAAATTGGCTCTAGCCAATAGATACATTGCTCCAACCAACATCAAACAGAGAATAATTGGACGCACCCAAGACAAGCTTTGACTGCAGCCAACAAAGAATTACTGAAGCTGTGCATTTTAGTATCATAAATGAAATTAGGGTTTTATACTTGCTCAAGCTTGTCCCCACTCCTCATTCTTCACTTCTTGGGTGTTCTTGGAGCCAATATTTGCCAACCTGGCATTGTCATATTAAGATTAATGCCTAAAGTTGATTTTCATTATTTGTAGCAAGTAATTGTGCATTGCAGTGGGAATATAAACTTGACTCTGACTTGAGTGAGCTTTGCCGAGAGCTTATGAACCTTATAACACACACATACATTGAAATGCTATTTGAGAGGAGATTAATTAAGTTTTATGAAGTGCACAAAGGGGAGAATAATACTAGGCTCCATTTAATCATTGAAGTTGAAATATCATTTATTTATTTTAACTTTAAATTTTTAGTATATTTTTATTTCATAATTCATTTCGCTCTTGATATTTGTGTCATTCAAATTAGACGGAAGTGTAATAATCATTGTTTAACTTTAAAACCAAATCATCGTGAGAACAATACTTTATTAATCAATTTATTACATGTTCCGTGACCGTGCGAACATGTGTACATGTATAGCATCACTATACATGTTTAACTTTTCAGAAGGTGTATGCCTAATTTCTGAAAAGTTTTTCCTTAGTCACATAAAAGTAATATCTGCCCTTTGTCTGAGAGGGTAAGGTTCTTCATTATATTTCGGTAAAGGTGACGCAATATATTTTGAAATATATAATATCTGACTTTGGTGAGCTATTATTGAGTATTGGTGAGTATTTTAGATATTCTTGCTAGGTTTTGAGCAGTCGAATTTTTTTAGATTCAATTGGACTCCTACGAGAAAGTTCGTAGCATTTTAATTTAGTGCTATTTTATTTTCTTAATTTTTTTTCCTTTTTTGTAGTAGTTCAGTCTTCTATTCAATACTGAAATATTGCCTTCAGCGCGCGCGCGCGTGTATATATATATATATATATTAATGAAGAGTATTCATGTCATTTGGCCACGTTAACTCATTCATTTCTTTTCTTAATTACTTCATTCGAAACATCCGATGCCAAAAAAATTGATTTTCTTATCTAACAACCACATTTTAGCCCAAAAAAATAATTGTGCGAGCAATAAAAGAACATCACTCTGGTAGCTCAAACCAAAACATCATCTTCTTCTGCCAAAGCTTTTTGCAATGTCCTCTCCCTAGCCCGTCTTGCCTGCAAATTCAAACTCTTCCCTAATCAGAACATTTCAAATGGAAAAATTATTGCTGAAAAATCCCTCATTAATGTTACAAAATTTAATGCCAAAAAGCATCAAATGACTCAGATCCTTGAGCACAATTCATCATTAGTGGGTACAACTCGTCTTTAACTGCTTCCAACGTTTCTTTAGTTATATGGGAGTTTCTCCTAACTTGCACGTAACAGAATATGGATCGCATACAATTAAAAAAGAGTTACACCTACTGGAGATAGGTACAGTTGCATTTGAGTTCTTAACCAAAACAAAATTTAGGTACCTTTCAATAATAAATTTCTTGATGGGGGATTTTTCAACAAATTTTCCTTTCAAATAAGCTATGCATATAAATGTTGAAAAGTTGTCACAGGGTCTTAAGTGCTCAAAAATATAAAATACCTAGCTTCAAATGTCAAGATGAATTCAAATATTGAATTCTCTTTTTTGCTAAGTGTAAGTATTATCCTACTTGAGATTATCTTGATTGAGGTACACCATCAAACACAAAATGTTGGCTCCTTTCAACAAGGATTCGAACATTAGTTAGTTTGTCATGTTGTGAAAGATTAACTATTTCTGCCAAATCTAATCCTGAGAGTGAAATATTGTACTAGTGAAAGTGAAGTAACAAACCTCTTCTATCCAATCTGTACAACTTATTATGACAAGCAGCACAATCACTTGGAATATTGTACCAGCCGTTATTCCAAGCCAAAGGCCTTTTGCTCTCATGCCCTCATAGAAACCCAATATTGCAGCAAGTGGAATCCCAATCATATAATACGATCCAAAATTCACATATGCCCCTATGTGCTGCCACCCACTTCCCCTAGCAATCCCTATTTGGGACAAGAAATATTAGATTTCAAAGAACAACAAGATCTGAGTTTAAATGTAATAAAAAAAAATATATAAACTTTTGATTTGAATAGTAATGGAATGAAGGATTTTACCTGTAAGCGTACCTTGTAAGGAGTCCACAAAAACAGATACAACTAATAGAGGAGCTATCTTTGTAACATAGTCTATTACTTCTGGCTCGTTGCTAAAGACATGACCTAAAACATTACGGCTAATGAAAACAATTGAGCTCACTATAAGAGCCTCACAGCAAGTTGCTAGAATCCTTGAACATAAGGCAGACACACGTGCTGCTTGTGGACTTCCAGCTCCTAATGCATTTGAAACTCTTGTGCTGAATATATATAATACCAAATCACAAAAGTCACCAATGAGAAAGAATTAATTAATTAGTGAATATATCAAATAAAAAACACTGTTTCCAAGAGATTTCCATACTATAGATTGGAGATAACTATAAAATAAAGGGTTAATATAATCTTTAATCCCTTAAGTTTCATTCAGTTGAAAACATTGGCCCCTATGATTTAATTAAAAACATGGACCATTTTACCTTATTAATGGTTTAAAACTAATTGAACCAAAACCAAAATGATGGTAAACTTAAAAGACTAAAGATTATATTAACCCGAAAAGAAAACATATATATATAAATAGATTGACTAATCTTTTGTGATGCAAATTACCTGGCTGATGAGCCAATTGATTCTGGTATGGAATAGATTGTAATGTTCATTGATACACTGGTCAACATGAGATTCAAATTTGTATAGGGAACTAGTTATATGTTGTTGTAGTGGTTGATACAATAAAATAGTGATAAACTTAAATCATTATGTGACTACAAGCAACACTTTATAATAGATTTTGGAAAAAAGAAACATTTAGAAAAAGTATATATACCATACGGCTAAGATTGACGTTTCAAGCTCCGGGTTTGGTCGTAGAAGACCAGCGAGTAATGTTGTCACCTCATATGGCCACCATTGGAAGCTGAAATAAGCAATAACATCAATATCAATAGCAATATCCAAGGTATAATATTTTTTATAATCCTCTGTGCCACACGGTATAATTCAGATTGATGCTTCGAGACCAGGATGCTTGTCCAAAAAAGTCTTGTTAAATAAGATGGAACTCAAACGCAGTTCACCCATTTTGCAGTCGAGCTGGTTCACCGCTAGACAATGCATGTACACTTGGGTATATTATCTAAAGTATTACATAAAATTCAGAGGAAGACATATTATTAAGTGGGGAAGAAGAATATATACCAGGCCATTATAGCTGAGGGAATAGCAAAGCAAAAGAACTCTCCAATGCCTTGGAAAAGCTCCATGGAAATTGGAGTCCGAGTCTTCTCACAAGAATAAGATAATCTCATATATAACGCAAGTAAGATCACATTCAACCAATATGAAGCACCAATGGCAAAAGCTCCTCCAAAGCGACCCAAACCAGATTTGAAAACCAGTGTCCAACAGAAAGCTATGTGGAAGCAAATAGTAAATGAGGAAGAGAGTACAAGAGGAGTAATGAAACTTTGCATCAGATAGTATCGAACCAAGACTTGAAGTGCTGCATAACCAAACAGAGCAGGAATCAAGCAAACCGCAAATTTCCCAGCTTCATGTGCAATTAAAGGGTCTTTACCAACTAAAACCAGAAGCTTCCCCAAGTTAAGCCACAAAACACATAAAGGAAGTACAATATACAAAATGCAAAATCAAATCATGAGTCATTAATAAACAAAAGAATAAACCCAGAGCACAATTTGAAGTTGTTACCCTCAAAAGAGTTATGTATTATCAGAATATAAAAAACCAGAGTCTCACATCTATGAAATAGAAAATTTTAACAAAATGGAACAATGTTGCTTCATTTTGAAACATTTTTGGGCAACATTGCTCCTAAAAAATTTCTAGAGCAATATTTCTCTTAAACAAAAAAACTTCCAGACCTGATAGAAAAATGATAGAAATATATATTGTCAAAAGAAGCCCTATCAAATTGATCTAAATCACTTTGATAAAAAGACAACCCAACATATGCATATATCTCAAATTCTGAATAGAAAAATGATTAAATATATATATTGTTAAGAGAAGCCCTTTCAAATTGATCTAAGTCGCTTTGGTAAAAAGGCAAATCCAGCATATGCATATATCTAAAAAATTATAATTCTAACATGTACTTGGGAAAACAAGAAGTGACTTACAATGACAATGACACTGAAACCAGTGACAGCACATAGAGAGATAGCAATACCAGTACTAGATTGAGCAAGTTGACCCAAGTGACCCACCATCATTAGAGCAATTGTTTGCAAAAAGAAGGTTGAAGCATTCACAGCCACCGTAGGGCCTGCTATAATACTCACCGCTTTCACTTCTTGAGCAAACACACGCCATGTTATGCCTAGTAGATGATCCTTTTCATTCTTTACCTTTGTATTTTTCTCTAAGAGTCCCTTTTCCATTATTTTCCTTCCTCAGTATCGCTCACAAGCAATCCTATAAGATTTTGAAGGTTAAAATACTTTATAATTGAATTATTGGTAATAATGAAACTTTCATGTACTGATTTGGTCCCTGAAATTTAATTTTTGTATATTAATGAAGTTCCTAACATTGCATAAACTATATGTAATTAGTCCTTATGATTTCATTATATCTTTAGATTATTAGGATTAATTGTGTATGATTATGAAATTGTAGGAACTTCATTGATAGAAATTAAACTTCAGGAGCCAAACTGTTAATTGAGACAAACTTTTGACCAAGAGTTTTGTTATACCTTATTTATTTTTATATTTTCATAATTTTTATTTTAATAGATATAGAATCTAAAACAAAGATATTATTCTAATTTTCATTGTATAAAAAAGGAATTTCTTATTAAAATCAGAAATTAAAATTAAAAGCGTTAACAATAGATCATCAAAATTAAATTTGGTGAATCTAGAACTTACAGCAGGAATGGTACTCATCGTACATCCTACATCCCTTGTGCATATACCCTTCTATGCGTGCCAAGTGTATAAACTTTGGCCCCATTAAAAGTGATGCAAAATGCATAGTTAAAATATATATACTAATTGACCCCTTTCAAAGATGTATGATTATATATCTTTGTTAGACACACATCACGTAGTTACTTTATACACATTACTTTCATATTCTGGCTTTTAGATTTTTTAACTGTTTTTTATTGTGAAAAAATAATAAACTGAGAAGAATCAGCAGTTATCAACATAATGTGACAAATACTTAAATTCGAAAGGTTGTTCAAACCATGAACATATTGTATACTTGTTCTATATTTACTTTTTAGCACTAATACAAATATACTGGATCAATTTATGTCCTTTAGACACGTCCGTACGTGAAATCACCCCTTTCCACATTAAAAGTAATTGAGATGTACATCTAGATTTTTACTTAATGTCTCTGAAAACCTACACGTATGGAGGATTACGAATTTTGATCCATAACGTAAACACACAGCAAAAGCACTCTAGAAAGGGGAGAGAGAAACCCATTTGTTTCTCCTTGTGTCGTTATGATGAGCTGTTGAGGTACAATCCTTCTATTTATTATTCACATAAAAATTCAAATAATAATAATTTCCCACTCTCTTTGAAACTGTTCCTACTTGTGTTTAAATTTAATAGGGAAATTTTTATTTATCCCACAAAAATGCTTATTAACAAATTTGTCCCAACATATGGGTATTGAGCCTCATCTATTAAGAGTAGATCAGGCCCATATTCCACCACACATCCATTTTGAGGAATTTATTTCACATCTAAATACTTCTAATGTTCTTCACATAATAAACATGCTCCACAAAATGGATATGAAAAGGCCAAAAAACTAATGTGGAAAGTGATTTCAGCAGCAATGGAACTAGCATCAATGCAGTTGATGGCTTACTATTCGTTTGATAGCATGAATTGAACTAACTTCAGGCACGGAGTTTAAATCATCCTGATATATGAAAAACATCTTCCTTGCATATTGGCCATAAAAAATGTGAACCAAACTGGAATTCGGAAGAACTATAAATACCAATGATCTTGAGTTTTCAATATGCAGCTCAACTCCATGATTTATCAAAAGCTTCAAAAAAAAAA
>JANTPZ010092655.1:15022-25326 GCA_025593235.1 Vachellia pachyceras
GAGGTACTTTATGTGAGAGGAATTTTGTCTCGGCTTGCGTGAGAATGGGTTTGGGGAGCCAAAACGGGCTCCCCAACATGTTTCCAAACGTAGCCAATTTATTCACATAAAAATTCAAATAATAATAATTTCCCACTCTCTTTGAAACTGTTCCTACTTGTGTTTAAATTTAATAGGGAAATTTTTATTTATCCTACAAAAATGCTTATTAACAAATTTGTCCCAACATATGGGTATTGAGCCTCATCTATTAAAAGTAGATCAGGCCCATATTCCACCACACATCCATTTTGAGGAATTTATTTCACATCTAAATACTTCTAATGTTCTTCACATAATAAACATGCTCCACAAAATGGATATGAAAAGGCCAAAAAACTAATGTGGAAAGTGATTTCAGCAGCAATGGAACTAGCATCAATGCAGTTGATGGCTTACTATTCGTTTGATAGCATGAATTGAACTAACTTCAGGCACGGAGTTTAAATCATCCTGATATATGAAAAACATCTTCCTTGCATATTGGCCATAAAAAATGTGAACCAAACTGGAATTCGGAAGAACTATAAATACCAATGATCTTGAGTTTTCAATATGCAGCTCAACTCCATGATTTATCAAAAGCTTCAAAAAAAAAAACTTAGCTTTCTTTACTGCTCTTTTGTCTTTCACACATTTGTATGCATAAAAATAACCTCACCCATGAGTATTTAGGCAAACCCTACCCTAAAAACTAACTATTGAGGTTGGAAGATTAACTTAAATACTCTATTATTGAGTATATCATTCTACTCAATATGGAATTCAGTATTACATACTATCAAGTCTCCGTCAGTATACAAACACAAGGTAATAGAAAAAACTATGTACACTCACGATTTGCTTCACAATCAAAGCTCCGTTTTTGTGTTCATCTCATGTGTACATGTGTGTTATAGAGAGAGGGTGTATTGTAGTACATGGTTATATAAAGAAGAATGCATGCTTAGTATTCACGTTCAAAGGGGTATTCTAATGCAAGAAACTTTCTGGTGGGAGACAGTTAAGAGAAAGAGGCCGAAATTTTCTAAAACCTCAAGATGAAACTACGTACCACAAATAGTAATTAAGCTTCTGATAATGTGATCTTGAAGATAACCCTAATCCATTGAAGCAGTAAGGAAAGTCTGAAAATGAAATTTAGTGAGAGAGAGAGTGAGATGAGGATGATGAAGATGAAAATGAAGCTGAATAGATATAGGATAAGGGTGAAAGGGGGGAAATAGGTACGGGTAAACCTAACCTTTTAGGAAGACTTGTATTAAAATAAAAAATGGTACCAACACGGACAAGTCCTAACTAAAAGGGTTTTGACGGTTTACTTAAATACAAAGTTTCGAGTTCGAACTCACAGTAAATAAAAACAAAATGCTTTTGGGAGAACTGCTTTCAATTGGGTCTGAATATGCTCAACTATAACCTAGTGGATAAATCAAGGTTCAAATCCCATCAGAATGAGTGTTTGCATTTAGTGCTCACAGTACGAATTGCATATAATAATAAGGAGATACATATGCTAACCAAAAAAGAAAGCCATACAAGAACAATAGATGGGATGCATGTAATAGTACAGGACAAAGCCGCCGATCACTGGCGACTCCTACCTCGAACCACATTCACGTGAATCCCATTCACATGATGTTTTCTGCTAACATTCCAAGTTTCATCATTGAACGACATCATCAGACAAAAACATCCTTCACTGAACTACGATTCATAATTCTGCAATATTCGTTTGTTTCAGGCCCTTTTAAAAAATATATAAAGAACAAACCAAGCTAGCTGTCTTCCACTTGGAAACTGACAATAATTTCTTTAATAATATCATGTAGAATGATAGATTAGAGCATGATCCCTATAAATAATATACAGTGTGTGTATTCTCCGAAACTTACTCTCAAAGCTTAATCGAACTTTTCACAAGACTTTAATAGCTACATGTCTTTCCTTTTTAGGATTTTGTTGACTATTGGGTTCGGTTTGAGGCAGATTTGTGTTGGAAGGAGCAAAGGGTTGTTGTTCTCATGAGGGTCCACTTCTTTGCTACATGATATTAAGAAGGGGGGAGGGGAGGGCCATTGATATATAGATGAAGGGAGGGTACGAAGCAAAAACAATAAAGCAACGTGTCGAAGGAATATTGAAGATGAGAAAGAATCACATGGGGAGGTTCTAAAAACGAATGATGTGGGTTGTTTTTTACTGATTGATTGATTGATTCCTAAGTGGTGAAGGATTGAATCTAACTGGTGCATTTGGTATATTATAATGGATCTAGAGAAATGAGAATGGAAATGAGAGTGGGGGAATAAAATTTAATTTTCCAATTTTTATCAGATGTCCCCAAATTCACATCCAATAAAATTCTAAAAACTAAGATAAATAAGTTTCCATAAATGTGAAGACAAATTTAAACTAAATTTTTTAATATAATTAAAATTAATAAATTTTATAACGTATTATATAATTTGAAAATATACATATCAGAAGTGTTTTTCAGTTTTGGAAAATTAGATTGGGTTAACGTCCAATTTTATGCAATGTACATTTTAAATTTTGGGGAGGTTTATGAGTTTTCAAAATAGAAGGGAAATCTGTGTAGTTAAGGTAAAATTAAATGGTGGTTAAAGTATTTTTACCCTTAAAACAATAAATTTAAAAATAATACAACTAAAGAAATATAATTTTGACATTTTTTATTTATTCCCATAACGAAAAATAGTGCTTTTCCACAAGGTTTTGTTAGCGAAAATTGAAGAACTTGGCTCAAAATGTTTCCATGGAATGAGGTTAGAATTTAATTAATGATTTTAAATTATACCCTCAAACGTGACTCCCGTTGTTCCTTTTTTTTCACCTCTCATCTCCTTTGCTTTACCCTAATCATTTCCTTCCAACCAAACACAACAACACAACAAATAAAGTGATATTAATTATCGGCAAATAAAGTTGGGTCTCACCTAGCTTTCTTTCATGGACAGAGACAGCGTGCTCCATGATAAGCTAAAAGCTAACACTACCATAAAAGGTACCTTTTACGTCATATTTTTAAACCAATAGACGCCCTTTCTCGAGGGTGTGTATGTGAGGGGAGCAGAAAGTTAGAGCTTATGGCGCCCTGTTTGTTGAGAGGCGTCGTAGCTCTCACTTACGGCGCCCTACTTTGGCATGTAGGGCGTCGTAGATACAATTTTTTTAAAAAAAATTTCTTCAATTTTATCAACCCACCAGATTCAGTTTACAATTACATTTTATACACCAAATCAACTCCAGACAGAATAAACAAATCTCAGGGTTCTAATCAAAAGTCATTGTGGAGGAGAAATACAAATTAAAATTCTTCAAAAGTTAGACGTATATATCTTGCCAAAGATAAGTCCTTGTTGCAGCGAAACACAAAAGTCATTGTCATTTACTAAGCAAATATCATTGTACATTTGTTGCAGAGTAACACAATTCATTAATCTAATTAACCCTATACAAGCCGACATGAATGGTTGAAACTATATATATTCACCTTGAAGAAACAATCATTATCTACAAATCAAGAAAACGTTTAGTCATCAAATCTCGTATCTAATCAATGTCACCAGCCATGTAAGCATCATCATTATCGAAAATCTACAAATTTAAAAACAATTATTAAAACAATCCAAATTCATCAAACTAAACGATTAACTCATCAATATTTGATAAATTACGTAATATTTCTTCTAAATCTTTAGTCAATCCACTATGAATGATACTATACATGTAACTAATGACATAGTAGCCGCACTCATGATTACATAATTATCGAGGGCACTAAAGATAAAAAAAAATATTGTCAAAACGTATAAAGGGATAAAACGACTTTCAATGAAAAAACTTACAGTCAAAGTACTTACTTTTGGATAAAACCACTGTGTGTTTTTATTTCTACCTTCACGTTTACCGCCCATTATTCGGTATGTATTGAGTGCGCTGCGATTTAATTGACAATAGTTACATATGAAAAAACATTTCTAAACATTGTTAAAAGCAATAATTTACGAATAGAAAAACTTACGTATCAAAAACATATTTTTGCTCATGCCCTGCCTTTCTACAAACAATGGATCAAACCAATACACAGTATTCAAGAGGGGACAGACAACACAGAGACTCCAATGATGACTACAACAGCACATATAAATGAAAATGAAGTTAGTAAAAGAAGTTAATTATTACCAATTATGCTAAATGTGTTAAAGATATAACCATAATTCCATACCTTTCAATTGTTGGCGCTAGGTAACACATCCTTGAATTAACATCTTCTCGTATTGTGCTCCCAATGTAATGCACCCGACGTTCTACAGTACTGTAATTCTTTGTTGTATTTGCAGGACATAAAAATCCATACAAATCACCTCTAGAAAAGTTGGCGCAAATACTGTGCAAGGTCCTATGAAAGAGTTCAATAAGAAAGAAAATAGTGAATGATATAAAAACTAAAAAAAGACATCATCAATTGAAGATAGTAATATAAAAAACTTACAAGATTGCAAACTGAATCCATGCTATATCGAGGTCCTCCATAGATAGGAATTGTTTCACATCATCCTTGTCGATAACGAATTCATACATTATTCCATGACCAACAATCCCATCAACCATCTGCATGGTCACGGTGTAAATTTTTCTCGTAGCAGCCGTAGCCGTGACAAGGATGAGAATTTTGCAGCTTCTTCTGGGTCATAGTAAAGTAGAGAATACATATTATAAATATAATGCCAAAAAAATTAAGTAAGATCATAAGGTGGCTACTACCTCGTGAGGTGTTGTAAGTGTAGAAATGAGATTTTTCGGCCAAAGAATGAAGTAACCCTTGGATTGGCCTAAATGGAGCACCTCTCGATCAGGGACTGGGACGTCGGAGCCTTCCTCACCATCTTCAATACCTATCACTGATACGCGAGACAAGCTATCCGGAATTGGCATAGAATGGTGCGTAGTAGCTTTCCTATAGAAATAAGCATGGGTAACGGCACGTATTGGCTCATCCAGATAGAGAGTACAATTCTCTCTAACTTCATCTGCGGGGAATTAGGGGAAGGGTTACCTAGTGCTACTGTCTCTAGCAGATGATTGCTACCTTTGCTACTCGGAAATACAGGGGAATCGATATTCTTCAGTTCCTCAATTAGCTTCCCCGATTTCAGGAGACCAGCGAACTCAGCTTTCATCTCAGCTCTCATCTCAGCTTTCAACCGAGCTCTCATCTCAGCTCTCAACTGAGCTTTCATCTCAGCTCCCAACTCAGCTATCACCTCAACTCTTATCTCCTCACGTATATTTTTCATCATCTGGTTTTGCATATGGCTTTGAGCATCAAACTGAGCTTAGAGTGATTGTTGCATCTCAGTTACTCTAGATTGAATCTGAGATTCAGTATACTGTTGAGATGGTCGTCCAAAATATTTTCCTATACCTATTCCCCTTGACTCCCCTCGAACTTAGCCTGGGTAATCTGGCCTTCCGATCGCAGTCGTTAAATTGTCCATCCTCCCACTTTGAGTGAAAGTCCCTTGGCTGATCTACTTGTAAAGTCATCCTGTATGATTATTATATGTCAGCACTTATAATCCTTCCAGACACCTCAGGAACTACTTCATTGATGTACTTCCCACTTTTTATCCTCGCTGCTTTCCATTTTTTGTGATGTGGGGGAGGAGCAGGGGTTTGGACGACAATGGCGGGATCTGAGGTGGATGCCTCCTATAATCTTTGTTGCTCCTCCTCCATCATCTTTTGCTGAAGCTTTCTATATCCACCACGAGACAAATAGTACGGATAGATATTTGCAGCACCCTTCTGTTTATTGGCTTCACTTAATTCCTATTAAGGCATAAGAGGCAAATCTTAGTCAGTGATAGCAACAAAATGTAGATGACTGAAGGATGTTATCTAAAATTGTGGGTCTTTCCATGACGCCACAAACAACATCCAGTCTTCGGGGGACAGAAACGGATATTTCTGACATGGGTCTTCATCTTTCTTTGACCCCCGAACATAATATCGTGACATCTTGTTCTTGAAGTCTTTCCACCGTATGCGAACAAGCCCCATCCAGTGCTTCTTCATTTCCTGAGTGTCTGGAATATCATAGGTTTGCTACAAAGTACATTTTATAATGAAATTTGAACAAATTGAAATGACAAAAATGGAATGGTGTTGAAAGTTACATACCAAAATTTCTTGTCATATCATATCTCGTATTTCTTATGGAACAGACCGCCATCCAGGGTAGAGTATGATAACTCTGCTCCGTGCCAAATATCCTAAATAGCTAATAAATCGATCTTGCTCATCACCCATAGGATTCATAGCGTCATCAAATTCTACATGCAGCTTCTCTTATCGTTGGCGGGGACGTGCAGTCAAGGAGGCCATAGTTGTACATCCCCTTACCTTTCCCACAGTCGGATCTGGCACAACCAATGGGTTTTCATCTACGTGTCCATCACTGTGTGACTCATCAGAACTTACCATATTTCTGTTAAGAAATTAATGTTAGATATAAATAAATTTCAATCAACAATAATAAAGTAAACTAAGGTAAACACATATAACACACAATATATCGAAATTTCGTAATTAACCCCTTATTTCATGTATTTTCCCATATTTCCTTACGGTGATCTTGTCTTACAGCATAGTGATCATCATCAACTAATTCCGTTTCACATGGTCTAGGCAGATTTATAGTAAAAGTGGGTGTATCGTCCAGGTTAAATGTTAGATCAACATCCTTTTGTTTTTTTACTTTGAAGTTCAATCGACATTTTTTTTATTTGCTGGGTCTGTGACATAAAACACTTGTTTGGCCTGACTTGCAAGAATGAATGGCTCATCTGCATAACCAACTATTTCAAGATCAAGTGAGGTAAATCCAAACTGTTGGTCGACCACAACGGCATTATTGTTAACCCACATACATTTAAATAAAGGAAATTTGAACTTGTTGTATGTCATCTCCCAAATTTCTTCAATGACTCCATAGTAAGCCATAAATGCCATTACAGGGTTCTTGTCTTTTAAACTTGAAAAGTGCATGGCTTCAGCTACAACCATCACCCCACTATTTTGCACTGTACTAAAAGCCATTTATGTCATAACCGCTCCAGGTGACCACCTCAAATGCAGGCCCCATGCTAACCATTTTGTCATCTCAAAAGCATCAAGGTCATGAGAAACCCATTCCTTCAACCATCCTATGAATGTCATATTCTGTTCATTCGCTATCTGCATGTCATTCTTTTTTAGATACATCTTCTTTAACACCTGTTTATGTTCATGGAAATAAGGTTGAATTTCTTCCATATTATTCAAGATATATAGGTGTGCTTGTAACACTTTTTCACGAGGCATACTCTTCACTTTTAAACCTCATGTTCCCTTACTTGCGCCTTCTTAATGCCGTGATTGTACATTCACCCCAGATAGATAATCATTGCAAAAGTCCATAGCCTCTTCTACCACATATCTTTCCACAATGGATGCTTCATGTCGATAAGGATTTTTTGAATAATCTTTTAAAACCTTCATGATACGCTCAAACAGATACATCCATCTTAGGTAAACCAGACTGCACATCTGTATTTCTCTTACTAAATGAGCAACCAGATGGACCATTATATAAAAAAATGCTGGGGAAAATGCATCTCTAGTTGGGAGAGAATAATGTAACCTTCATTTTCTAATTCGTCCAACTTTTCAACTTCTATCTCTTTGCTACATATAGCATTAAAGAAACACAAAGCCTAGTTATGGTGGCTCGAATGTCATCCTTCATAATGCCTCTAATAGCCACTGGTAATAATTGCTGCATCAATACATGAGAATCGTGAGACTTCAATCCCATGAGCTTTAAATCATCTAATGAAACAAGCCTTTTCACATTCGAAGAATACCCTTGTGGCACCTTGATGGTATGCAAACACTGACAAAAACTTTTTTCTCAGCTTTTGACAGTGTATGTACTGCTGGCTCTATGTACACCTTTTTACCATCATCTCTTAGCTTTGGATGTAACTGTTCTCTTATTCCCATTTCAACCAAGTCTAGTCTCGCACTGATTCCATCCTTAATCTTTCACGGTATGTGCAATAGCGTCCCGACAAGGCTATCACAACATGCATTACATCAATACTGTGCCTCACATCAAGAGTACACTAATATGGAAGATAAAAAAATTGACCGCTTCTTCCATATGCTCTTCTAGCTGGCACTTCTCTGATTCTTACCGAAGATGACGTTGACATTCTCTATCCGATGATACACTTCTTCTCTGGTTAATGCTTTTGGAGCCATTCCATTCTCCGGAAACCTTTAAAACTCTTTCTTAACCTACGATAGGGGTGAAACCGAGGAAGAAACCTCCTATGACAAGGTAGACAGTTTTTCTACCATGCTTAAGTTGATAGAAGTGTGTGTCAGCTTCACATATCGGGCATGCTTTATGCCCATTGACACTATATCCTGATAAGCTACCATACGCAGGAAAGTCATTTATCGTTGTGAAGATCATCGCATGTAACTTAAATGTCTCCTGGCTGTATGCATCAAACACATCAACGCCTTCCTCCCATAGCTTCTTTCATTCTTCAATCAAAGGTGCCAAGTAAACATCGATATCGTTCCCCGGCTGTTTCGGTCCAGAATTCATCATAATAAGCATCATATAATTACGTTTTATGCACAACCAGGGAGGTAGGTTGTATATCACCATGAGTACTAGCCATGCACTATGTGTACTACTGAGTGTCCTAAACGATTGATCCCATCTGTACAAAGCCCAAGCCAAAGGTTTCTTGACTCACTACCAAATTGCGGAAACATTTCGCCAATTTTCATCCACTGTAGAGAGTCAGCCGGGTGTCGAAGATACCTTCCATCAGATATTCTCTCATCACAATGCCATCTCAACTTCTGTGTTTTTATTGCATTGGCAACCAAACGCTTAAACCGTGGTACTATTGGAAGATACCACAGTACCTTCAAAGGTTGCCTTTTAGCTAGTTTATCACCACAATCACCACCTTTCCTCATCTTGTATCATGCAGTTTTACATTTTGGACACTCACTAAGATCTTCATACCTATTTCTGTATAGTATAAAGTCATTAGGACACGCATGTATCTTCTTGTACTCCATGCCCATCGTAGATAAGATTTTCTTGGCTTCATACATACGATTTGGAAGTACATTGTTCTCTGGAAGCATATCACCCAACAACTGCAGTAACAATGTGAAACTACTGTCGGTCCACCTACAAGATGCCTTCAAGTTCATCAAATGCAATGTACCTGTCAAGCGTGTATACTTACTCCTTGGGTGCAACGGTGTCTCTGCATCACTTCGCATGCTTTCATATACAGGCGCTTGGGTAAAAGATTCTACCTCAACATCGTGAATCATTCTTTCCATTCTATCTTCATCTACTGCATCCACAGAATCTCTTTCGTGGGCTGCATATTCATTTAGTTTTTCACCATGCCATATCCACTTTGTGTACTGGAGACTTATTCCCTCACAAATTAGGTGATCCCTAATGCCATCAATATTTTGCCTAATCCCATTCATACACTTGACAGAGGGGCAAAAATACATCCCATTTTTGCTAGTCGCGTTTCTTTTAGTAAATTCAATAAACTCTTCCATACCATTCTCATATTCATCACTTGTTCATAACGTATTCATTCAACTACGATCCATTTATTAAACCATAAGACATTGTATACATTAAAATTTAAAAAGACAAATCATAAAGTTATGAGGAGTTTCATATGAAATACGAAAACATGGTGGAAGGATATGAAACGTAAAATGATATCATTTAAAAAGATAAACTTTGGAAAAGTGATTTTTTTTGCAAATTACGTAAATGGATATGAATCTTATTGAATACCACACACTTATATATAATTTATTTTAGCTACTTGTGATAATTTTGAGGATAAAAACATTGATAAAAGTATTGGCTAATTTTAACAAATGTGATTTCATCTCCTTAAAAATATTATATCATAAAATTAGATTATAATTTAGTTAATATATTCGATAAATTAATTTAGCAAAATGATAAATCTGAGAACTAAAATGAAACAATTGAATGAAATAAAAGAAATTGCAATTCTTTTAAAGAAATGGTCTTTTTAATCGCAATTATTCACATAATATGCAATAAATAATATTTCATAATAATAACTAAAATTTTTCTTTTTTAATTATTCTAATAAATT
>JANTPZ010092656.1:0-16615 GCA_025593235.1 Vachellia pachyceras
TTCCATCTTCGCAATTCTGTAGTCTTAAAGCTTTTCTATGTTTCTTAGTCCAATGAAAGACAGATAACTCATACTCTGCTAGACTGTATAAAATCAAAACAGAAGGATTTCCAAATGTTCCTATACTTGAAGGTTTTTGGGTCTCAATTTGTAATTGCACTTGGAAATTTCTCTATCATTTTTGCATAGTTATTCATGCAAATGATTTTGTAACCGATTGAATTTTCTGATAACTTCTAACAACCAACTATTTGTTATTGTACAGATTTAGGAGAACTATCTGTGCTTAGCTAACATAAAAAACAATCGAGCTTCCTTTAAACCAATAGTAGCATGGATGAAGTATTCTACTGTGTTCAGTGTCTTCAGCATAGGTGTTGTTGTTCCTGTCATTGCAGTCATCTTCCAGCAAAAGAAGACAGCTTTTGGCTAGCGCGCTCTCTCATCACATTCTATGTTTACTTGCAATTGAGGAACCCATACTAGCTATGTAATAGTTTAGCTAATGTATTAGTTTAAATCTTGTTTCAACATTTTGAGATGGGTTCTTCCTTGTAGTTATAATCCTCCCTCCATCTATCTAGTTCTAAGTTGTAGCTTTAGATGTGATTGTAACGAACAATTACTTGTGGCATTTTTCGTTTTTAATGTCATGAACTATTTATATAACATTTGAATTGCACTAATGTGTGAGTAAAATAATTTCAAGGGTGTTGAAGATATTTTTTTTACCTGTGGAAATAATTGCAAGGGTGTTAAGACATTCGAACTATTTAGTAATTAAATTCATAGATATTTTTTTTAAATTTTTTCAAAATACCTGTGGATTTTACCTGCGGAAAAATCCGCAGGTAATTACCTGCGGATTTGAAATCTGCAGGAAAATAAATTTCTACGAACCTTATACCTGCGGATTGAAATCCGCAGGAAAATCTGCAGGAAACAATTTTCCTACGGATTTTAGCTTAAAATCCGTAGGAAAATCTGCAGGAATAAGTAATTTTTTTTGTAGTGGGCGTCGTTTTCATTAAGGCGAATGCTGACATCACCTTGGAGGCATTTGGTGATTCTCTTCAGCCTCCTTTTCCTTGCTTGGAAGAGCTTCTCTGTGATGTTCCTGGCACGTCTGGTGTTCTTAACACTCCACTTCTCCTTATTCAGGTATTTTCATTTTCCTTCTTCAACCATGGTTACTTCAAGTTCCTTATATCTATCATATCAAATTCTTCAATCATATGGTCATGTGTACTATTTTCTTTATATTGGTTTATAATAAATAATAATATTTCAAAAATATATAGGATGCATGGATGACTCCATGTGATTGGAGAAATTAACGTTATAGATATAAATAACTTGACCTAACCGTTTTCCTTCTTTAAAACATTCCATCTGCATACTGTGCTCTTGATCTTTTATAGTAAGATATTGAATTAAGGTGTGTCCAGCGTTCTAAAGTATTTTTCTAAGTGTATCTAGTATTTTAAGGTATTTTGTAGTGCATACAATATCTTGAAGTATCTTTTCATGTACATCTAGCACATCTTAAAAGTATTTTTTATGCATCCATTACCCTGAAGTATTTTTTAAATGCATTTAGTATACCTTAAAATGCTTTTTGGTGCACGCCTGTATTCAGAGAAAAAATACTTTAGAGTGTTAAAAAATACTTCAAATTACTAGATTTACTACAAAATACTTTAGGATATTGTATGAATACATAAAAAAATTTACGATTTTGTTGGATGCACCTTATTAATCCCTAAGCTATTTGATGGTCTTAAAGTGCCTTAAATATTTTCTTTCGTGCATGATCATACTAAAAAAAGAGAGGATATTAATAAACAGCACCATATGGACTCACTTCTCTAGTCATGCACGTTAACAATTAATTAATAAATCTGGAGATTTGGTGTTCGAATCCATCGGTTGATTATATAATTAATTAATTAATACCAACATGTTCTCACTTCTCTAGTCATGCACATTTGTTGAATATATAGTTCATAGATTTTAGGAATGTGACGAATTAGAAGTTAATGAGATAAGAACAAGAAATATTATTTATCATATGAACATATCCATAAAAGTGCTATTGGCTTCGTTTGGAAACCCGTTGAGAAAACGGACACAGATTCCTAGGTACTTTATGTGAGAGGAATTTTGTCTCGGCTTGCATGAGAATGGGTTTTGGGGGTCAAAACGGGGTTCCTAACGGAACCCCAAACGAAGCTATTATTAGTCTGACAATTAAAGGTACGTGCTACTGTTCTATGATTAATTATTTCTATATAATATTTATTTTTACATTTTACACTATATGAGTTAAATCATACATTTTGGATTAGAGGTAGTATAAAGCATATGATATATCGATTTTTAAATAATAATAATAATTATTATTATGTTTCGTTATTTATTTTTTTTCAAATATTTCATTTGAAATATGCATACACACACATATTATAATTATTATATATTATTAGTTACATTTAGAAAACAATTATAAATACGTAAGAATGGATGTCCATACCTCTTGATTTCCTAAACCATAAATACAATACATGAATTATTGTTGATAAACTAAAGAGGTATTCATTATACAAAGTGTAACAATGTATGTATAAAGAGTCACAATGTATATTCATTCAATTGATTGTATTATTCATGCTCATGACCCTTGGAGGTTATACTTAGAGGCTTATAAATAGGGCTTTGTACATGGCATACTTGATACACAAAAAGTGAATAGAAGTCCTCTCAAAACTCTCTCATTCCTCTCTAAATTTCTCTTCTCTTGTCTATTATCTTTAATTTACAACACGTTATCAGCACGATTGCTTTGACAAAGGTATACTTCCTCTATAGTTACCTTAATGATTTCATCTATTTTGTTTTATTGTACCTTTGTTTAATATCGATCTATCTGAGATAATCTTAGCCACTATATGGAATTAAAGTGAATCTTTTACTGATTGTTTTAAACATCGAGTTCCATGGCTTAGATTGAAGATTAGTATTGTTTTTCTTATTATAATTTTATTTGCAAGTTCTTATATATATTATTTATATGGCTAAAAGCCTTACATATATATGATTTTATATTAAGAAATTATATGACCAGAAGTCATCTTTCTCTTAATATGGCCAGAAGCCATATTCATTTGATTCTTCATATTTCTTTTAATATGGCCAGAAGCCATATTCATTTGATTCTTCATATTTCTTTTAATATGGCAAAAAGTCATATTCATTTGCTTCTAAGATATATGACCAGAAGTCACATATATTTTATATTCTATATTGTGGCTAGAAGCCATATACAACTTTTTTCTGAAGATAAAAGACCAAAAGTCATAAATTTTTATTTTCTATCTTATTAAATGGCTAGAAGCCATATAGCCTTAATTTTCTATTATGAAATAATATTGTCAGAAGCCATATTACTTAATCCTCATTTTGGCATTAAGACATGAGAATTATATGGCCTGAAATCATAAAGTTTTAATTTTTCTGTTTTAAATATCAAGTTCCATGACTTAGATTTGATATTATTCTTGCTTTCTTATTATAACCTCATTTATAAGTTCATATATATATGTGTATATATATTATTTATATTGTTATTATTAATATGGCCAGAAGCCATGCACCTCTAATTTTATATTCATAAATTATATGACCAGAAGTCATATTTCTTTTATTTCTTTTTTGATAAAATATGGTTGAATGAGATATTTCTTTAATTATCAAATTTGGAGATTTTATGGCCATAAGCCAAATTCCTTTGATTCCATGATATATGGCCAGAAGCTATATGCATTTTTATATTGCCGGAAGCCATACACAACTTTTATCCTATTGATAAATGGTGAGAAGCCATATAATCTTAATTTTCTATTATGAGATTATAAAGCCAGAAGCTATATAACTCTTATTCTTTATGTTATTAAATGGACAGAAGCCGTATAACTTTAATTTCTCATCGTGATCTGATTGATTGGCCTGAAGTCATGAGAGTAAAATGGCCCGAAGCGATGAAGTTTTAGTTGTCATAGATGTTAGATATGATTAGTTTTGATGATGTCAAATATAAAAGAGCAAAAAGTTTTTATAATCCATATTGTTTTGTCAAATATAAAGTTTTTACAATGTATATTGATTTTTACAATGTATATTGGTTAATCAATATTTGTGCATTCTTTTAATTGGAGGATGATTTGGTTAAATAACTCATTTTGAATGTTAAAATATTTTAAATAGATGTTTTATCATTATACATTGATTAACCATTAATATCATCTTCATTTGGACGTTCAAAGCTGATTTTGGAAGTTAATACTCGAGTACAAACTAAAAAACTCGAGTATGATGAGTTTTTGGGGTTTCCTATAGCATTACTTGAAGCAAAACTCGAGTATATATTTGAAGTATTGAATTTTGGAGTCAACACTCGAGTATTAGGTCACAAAACTCAAGTATTGACCTTCTGAGAGTCAACACTCGAGTATTGGGGTCATAAAACTCGAGTGTTGGCCTTTTGAAAGTCGATACTCAAGTACTGGATTCCTAATACTCGATTATCAGCCTCCTCTGGTTTCTATCAGTTCGACATATGTTTGGTATTTTGACCATATCTCCCAAACCATAGGTCCGATTGATGTGAAACCAATTTTGTATGAAACTAGACTCACAATGCATTTCATAGACACCTAAAACAGCATCAAAGAATTTCAGATGAAAGAGATATAAATTTCTAAACGTTGTGGTCGAATTCAACGCATTATCTCTAACCTTTGCCTATTCTATATATCATAAATTTATTTTTATAATATATTTGGGACTGATTCTTGTTTCATGTGAAAGTAGACTTGCAGAGCTTTCCAGTGATATATTATTTGTAAGGTTTGGAGTTGAATTGAGAGAGTTTTGGCCGTTGCAAGTTGAGATATGTGTTGTGACCTGATGCAAGTTCAAAATTATGAAGCAAAACTCGAGTTCTCCCCTACCAACACTCGAGTATCGTGATCTAAATGGAGTTTTTACACGGTTCTTTCAATAAAACTCAAGTTATGGATCCCAGAACTCGAGTATCGAAGTGAAAAATCTTTTTAAAAGTCAAAACTTTCAAAGAACACTCGAGTTTGTTATTCAAGTATTGCTAACACTCGAGTTATGATTTTCAAAACTCAAGTATCATGCTTTCTAAATATTTTTTCAGTTCTGAAACTTCTTTTGATAACTCAAGTTAAAAATAAAAGTTTTACAAAACTCGAGTTGTGTATTATGAATACTCGAGTATTGAGTTGTTTTTCAAGTCACAGCACTTCACTTGAAGCAGAACACTCAAGTTGTGAAAGAAGTGTTGCCAACACTCGAGTGCTAGTTTGCAACACTCGAGTATCGGCCAAAGTTTTCAAACGTGGTGCAACACTTCAAGCAGAACACTTGAGCATTTGATGAAAGTGTTGTCAAAACTCAAGTATTGGGTTTTCAATACTCGAGTATCGAGAACTCTTTTTCTCAAAACACAACACTTCCATCAAAACACTTGAGTAATGGTAAGAGAAGTGATAACACTCGAGTATTGTGACATCTCAAAAGACTTCACTTCAAGTTCCCCTTTGAACACTCGAGTAGCAACTGAAAGTGTTCTTAACACTCGAGTACAAAACATTTAACACTCGAGTATTTATGCTTAATTTCAAATCTTATGCAATACTTCCAGCAAACACTCGAGCAATTTCAAAAGTGTTATAAAAACTCAAGCATTGAATCAAACACTCGATTACTGCTTTATGAAACTCAAAATACACTTGTTTGCTTTGGTCATCACTCGATTATTAAGAAACAAAACTCGAGTATTACTTTACTCAACGACTATTTTTCTCTGACAGCTTTTACCTACTCTCTGTGAACCTTTCCATATCTGTGCTTAACAATCTAACCTGCTCTCATAAATGCTTTATGCCTTGACTTAGCAACAGGGAATAGGTCCTCTAAATACTTTTCCAGCATGACTCTCAACGGAAAAATTCACAGTCAACATCTCTCTTCGTGCCAGAGCCATTTAACGCAGAACATTTAATACAAGACAATAAGCATTGAAACAGAGTGTAACGGATACATCGCTCCTCTCCAACGGATATATTTTGACAACATCTATAAATAGGAGGAAACAACGAACAGAGAAAAGGGAGACAAAGTATATGGAGTCACTGAACACAAAAGAGAGAGTGGATTCGAGGAAATCCCACAACTTTAGGACTCTGATAGATACTTCTCCAAGAGCTTCAATGTTTATCATCCACTCTTTGAGAGAGTATATTAGTTCATCCAAACTCATTGTAATTATGTGAGAAACTCAAGATTGGGATCTTGAGATTGTTGGGCTGAGTTTGAGTTGTGAAAACAGAGCACGTTGGCCTTTGTTATAGTGCAGTTCGTGAGGGGAGTGTGATTCCCATTGTAAAGGCTTGAGAAGCCTGATGTTATTGTTGTTAGTGGATTGGAAAATCTCAGAGGAGCTCTGAGGAATGGACGTAGGTTAGGAGGACCGAACCAAGATAAATCACCGTGTTCATCTTATCTGCTCTGCTCTTTCTTTCAATAACTTGGTTTTTATTTACTCTTTGATTTAACGAAAATTTTTATGACACCCAATTCACCCCTTCTTGGGTGACACCCAATTTAACAATAGAGGCATGAGATTAATTGTCAATCATGTTTTTTAATTATCATTTGTATTGTTTTACTGCATTTCATATTTTAAGAATTTCCTTTATTACCTTAATCTTAACTATGATTAGTAAATTTAAGTTTGTGACTCTTGATATTACTGAAAAGACATATTTATTTTCAATATATGATTTATGTTTTGCCACCATAAAGGTCTCAATCAAATATTTGACCATAAAGATCCACTTGTTCTTTGGATTAATGTGAAGGAAATATATGATCATTTGAAGACGGTTATCCTTCCAAAAAGCTCATTTAAATTGCTCTTGAAGTAGCAATATTGTGAAAGAGGTTTTAAGAAATATGCTGAATTAATTTCTTACCTCCTTTGGCTGAGCAAAATAACGAGCTTTTATTTAAAAAAAAAGGTCATGAATCCCGTCCAACTGGTTTGAATCCATTTCCAGAAGTGAATGTAGTATCTAACAAATCTGTTTATGACTGTCGATGCGGATGAGGACGTAGATGTGGTTACAATCGTGGGGGTCGGTGTGTTTAGAATAATAATGGCTTTAAACTTCACCTGAAGTAAAGAATTGATAAGAACCATATAAAAAGTCAATATGTGTGCATAATCAACACATTGGATATGCATTGGAAGCTCCGAAAGAGCTAATTTATAAGAAACTTATTAAGTTTCATAATATCCGTAGAAATGGATACCAAATGGAAGTAGAAGTTATATGACCAGAAGTTATATAAGCTTGATCTCTTATTTTAATATCGTATGGTGGATGCCACATATTTTACCTAACATAAAATAGCCATAAGCTATATTCATTTAATTATTATTATATTTATGGCACTATAAGTATATAAATTTATAACTTATATAATTATATATATGTATGTGCATATGCATATATATTCTTCCACTGTTAACCTTATTTATTCTATTGTTGGTTTTATATCTATTTGCTTTTACAATTCCTCCATTTTTCTTGCTTTGTATATAAGCAATTTTAAAGCATATTATAGTAAACCAGAAGTTCACTGAGACTAATGAATTTAATGATTGATATGCATTAGTAAACCAGCAGTTTATTGATAAATTTAATGTATATCATGAGATAGTAAGCCAGAAGTTTACTAATTAATACAAACCAGCAGTTTTTCAATATAAACCAGAAGTTTACTGATGAATTTAATATCGGCCATGATCAGTTAGACCACCCCGATTCAATTATGATGCGAGAAATGATTGAGAATAAATGTGGATATACCTTAAAGTGTCAATAGATACCACTGTTTCTCATATGCTGCATGTTCCAAGGTGAAATATATTAGTAGGCTCTCATAAAGTTAAATACAATGTCTCTTAGATTCTCGAAACGGATATAGGAATATATTTATGGAATGATAAACTCACATAGTGAACCATTTAGTTACCATATGGTTTTAATTGATGCATCAACTAAATGGTCTCACGTTTGTTTATTATATTCTTGCAACTTGAAGTTTGCAAGATTCTTTACTCAATGAATTGTTAAGAGTATATTATCCTGATTATCCGATTATAAAAGACTATCTTGATAGTGCTAATGAATTTACTTCAATAACTTTAATGAGGATTGCATATCCCTTGGACTTGATGTTGAACATATTGTAATTTATGTTCACACGCAAAATGGGTTAGCAATGGTTGCAACCTTTTCACATGAGATATAATCTCCCATATTCTGCTTAGCCATTTTCTATGAAGCACTGTTAATTCGCATGAGGCCAATAAATTATCGAAAGATTTTCCCCTTGCAAAGGTTTTTGATCAAGAACCTAATATTTCCTACTTTTGGGTGTGTAATAATGTACATGTAAAACCCAATAAATATATGATGGCATGTTTGTCGAGTGTCATTTGATGAATTAGTTTCATCAGTATCAAGGGGAGAAAATAAGCAGTTGGGTCAAGAGATTAGCTGGAATGAATTATCGTTGGCTCATTTTGATCCTCGGACAAAACAATATGAACTGGAAGTTCAAAGGATGAATCATGTACAGAATTTAGCTAATCAAATATCAGAAGCATTTACTGATCCAAAAAGAGTAACAAAGTCACATGTCCCAGCTGTTAATGCTCCTATCAGAATTAATGTCCCTGAAGGATAAACTATTATGAATGAATCCGAATCACGCCTGAAGCGTATAAAGGTCTATCGGTTCCAAAGATAAAAATCCTCGAAAAAAGAAAAGGAGTTTAAAATATAGATGGTCAAATCGAGGATAATCAAGAAAAGATAATAGCTCCAGAAGAGAATGTGGTAGTCCCATAAGAGACAAAGGTACCTGACATACGTGAAAAAATGAGATCTCAATAAATTATGTTATGAATGGAATCTGATGGAACTGAAATGAAGTCAACGTTGATGACATCTTTGCTTGTAATATAGCATATGATGTAATGAATACTAGCGAGGATCATGAGCCAAAATTCATAGTGAATGCCAACAGAGAAAAGATTGGCCTTTGTGGAAAGATGCCATTAAGGAAAAATTAAAATCATTGGAAAATGAAAAGTTTTTGGACCTATAGTTCTTACACCAAAAGATGTAAAACCTGTTGGTTAAAGATGGGTTTGTGAGGAAACAAAATGAAAATGGTGAAATTATAAGATATAAGGCACATCTTGTAGCACAATGTTTTACATAAAGGCCTGGTATCGATTATGAAGAAATGCATTCCCTGTAGTGGATACGACTACTTTTCATTATTTGATTAGCTTGACTTTAAATGAAGTGCTTGATTTGCATCTAATGGATGTTATGACTGCCTATTTATATGGCTCAATTGACATTGATGTTTATATGAAAGTCCCTGAAGGACTGAAAGTGCCAGAAGCAAAAATCCCTAAATGACTTAAAGAGCTAGAAACATCGAATTCTAGTTCTCGAGAACAATAATCAATCAAGTTGAATAAGTCCCTGTATGGCCTGAAGAAATCAGGGAGCATGTTGTATAATCGCCTTAATGAATATTTGTTGAAAGAATGATATATAAATGATCCTATATGCCCATGCATCTTCATGAAAAAATCTGGGAGTGAATTTGCTATAATTGCTGTTTATGTAGATGATATCAACATCATTGGAACTCTTGAAGAGTTACAAAAGGCAATTAATTGTTTGAAGAAAGAATTTGAAGTGAAAGATTTAGAAAGAACGAAATTCTGTCTTGGATCACAGATTAAGTACATAAAAAATGGGATCTTTGTATATCAAGAAACTTATACAAAAAAGATCCTGGAATGTTTTTATATGGATTAATCTCATCCATTATGTACTCCAATGGTTGTGAGGTATTTGCAACCTGATAAAGACCCATTCAGACCTCAAGTAATTAGTGAAGAAGGTGATGAAGAACTACTTGATCTAGAAGTACCATATCTTACTGCTATAGGAGCACTAAGTATCTTGCTAATCACACACGTCCTGATATATCATTTGCTGTTAATTTATTAGCAAGATATAGTTCTTCACCAATACGAAGACATTGGAATGGAGGGAAACATATCCTCCGTTACCTTAGAGGCACTATGGATATGGGGATACTCTACTCAAATAAATCCAAGCACGAATTGGTTGGCTATGCAGATACTCGATTTTTGTCTGATCCATATGATGGTAAATCTTAAACTGGCTACTTATTTACATGTGGAGTTGCAGCTATTTCATGGTGATCTATAAAACAATCTATATCAGTCGCATCATCCAACCATGCTGAAATTCTAGCAATCCATGAAGCAAGTCGAGAATGTGCTTGGTTGAGGTCAATAATACATCACATTCGAATGACTTGTGGATTATCTTTAGGAAGAATGATCTCAACAATCCTATATGAGGATAATGCTGCATGTATTGCCCAACTAAATGTAGGGTACATCAAGGGTGATCGAACAAAGCACATTTCACCAAAATTCTTCTTCACCCGTGATCTTCAAAGGGATGGTGAAATTGATATTCAACGTATCCGTTTGAATGAGAATCTTGCATATTTATTCACCAAGTCTCTTCAAGTTACAATCTTTCAAAAGCTTGTCCATGGCATTGGTCTTCGCAAACTTAAAGATCTTAAGTGATGTCGTCATGAGGGGGAGTCGATACACACTGTACTCTTTTTCCTTTATCTAGGTTTTGTCCCATTGGATTTTCCTAGAAAGGTTTTTAATGAGGCAGCACTAAATAGTGTATCAATGAATTGTGTACTCTTTTCTTTGGCTAGGTTTTTGTCCTGCTAGGTTTTTCCTAGTTAAAGTTTTTAATGAGGCACATTCATAATGGACATCCAAGGGGGAGTGTTATAAATACATTGCAAGAATGGATGTCCATACCTCTTGATTTCCTAAACCATAAATACAATACATGAATTATTGTTGAGAAACTAAAGAGATATTCATTGTACAAAGTGTAACAATGTATGTACAAAGAGTCACAATGTATATTCATTCATATTGATTGTATTATTCATTGCTCATGACCATTGGAGGTCATACTTAGAGGCCTATAAATAGGGCTTTGTACATGACATACTTGATACACAAAAAGTGAATAGAATTCCTCTCAAAACTCTCTCATTCCTCTCTAAGTTTTTCTTCTCTTGTCTATTTACCTTTAATTTACAACATGTATTTATTGAGATTAATTTTATTTATTTGTTTTATTCATTTGGTGCGTTCCAAAGTAACCAGTCAACTGCTTCGTCCTTACCTTCAATAATTGGTGCTGTCACATCAATAACACATGAATTTCGTAAAATCACTCAAATTCACATTACTCAAATTCAGCTGCTTCGTCCTTGTTTTGTTCACATATTTATCTTTGAATACATAAAATCACTCTTCCAATGAATTTCTAAACACTCAAATTCACATTATTCATAAATGAGCCACAAATTATTGAGTCAATAATTGATTTTTTAGGATATTAAAAATCAAGTTATGTTTCAATGAATTATAAATACTATCTTCAATCATAAATATAAAATTTAATTAAAGTATTTTTTATGCAAATATAAAGTTGGTAAAATTGGTAAAAATGCTTGCTTGCTAGCGGGCTGGGATTTTTCCAACTTAGCCCGCCACTTTTTTTAATTTTTATCATATTTTTCTTATCTATAATATTTTTCAACTTGGACTTTAAATTTTATTATTTTTTCAATACCTAAAATGAAATATCTTTTTTCATAAATTTAATTTATAAAAATACATCATAATTTGAAAATAAAATATGTAATTCAAATTTTAAACAATCAACTTAAATATACACTTTATAAGATTGAATTCAAACTAAATATAAGCCATAAATCAAATTATCAACAAATATACAATATTAATTAGGTTGAGATTATGATCAAAAGTTGTATTTAAATTATCATTAATAATTTCACATTTTTTTCACTCTTCTTTTTTCCCACATTTAGTGTTTCTTTTTTCCCTAAGAAAATAATAAACATTTTTAACAATAATAATAAATAGCTTAACTAATTTCTTAAACTTCATTAAAACTTTTATTTAAAAAAGGAGGAGTGAAGTTTAAAACTTTAAGTGCCACAAAAATTAAATAATGATCGTCCTAATAAAAGGAAGTGATGAATTTCTAATATATTGTGTGCTATTTTTTTCATATTTTAAAGGAAAAATGATAAAAAAATCTGGAAATTGTAAAATCCCAAATCAGTGTTTTAAGCATTCTAAATAAGTTATTAACCATTCCTGATAAGCAATTTACAATTTATTTTATAATAAATACCTGGTTTAGAATTTTATATTTTTTAAATTGCTTTTTGTCATTTTTCCTGTTTTTGTGTTTTATTTCCAAAATGTTTAGGTAACGTTCCTAAAATATGGTGGTTTCATTTTCGCCCAACACATTTACCACACAATGAGTGACGCAACAGGTATTGTCCAATTCATGAGCGTGTTAGGCGAAATAGCTCATGGCGCATGTGAACCATCGATACCTCCTGTTTGGTGTAGAGAGCTTTTAAACGCAAGAGAACCACCACACGTGACATGCACGCACCGTGAATACGATGAAGTCCCTGATACAAAAGGAACAATCATCCCCTTAGATGATATGGTACATCATTCCTTCTTCTTTGGACCCAATAAAGTTGCTTCGATTCTCACTTAAATACCTTATCATCTTCATCAATCTTCTGACTTCGAAATTATCACTGCGTTCTTATGGCGTTGTCATACAATAGCTTTGCAACCTGATGATGATGAAGAAGTTTGCATAATATGTATTGTTAATGCTCGTGCTAAATTCAACCCTCCCCTACCTGATGGTTACTACAGTAATGCTTTTGCCTTTCCTATGGCTGTGACCACCGCCAGGAAGCTATGTCAAAACCCACTTGGATATGCTTTAGAGTTGGTGAACAAAGCCAAAGGTGATGTGAATGAGGAATACATGCACTCTTTGGTAGATTTGTTGGTGATCAAGGGACAACCTCATTTCACAATGGTGAGGTCATACCTAGTATCAGATGTGACACGAGCTAGATTTGGCGATGTCAATTTCGGTTGGGGGAAGGCGACATATGGTGGTCCAGCAAAAGGAGGAGTGGGAGCCATTCCTGGAGTGGTGAGCTTTTATATACCTTTTAAGAATGCTCAAGGACAAGAAGGTTTAGTGATACCATTTTGTTTACCTGAGGAAGCCATGGAGAGATTTGTGAAGGATCTAGATAGCATGCTCAAGAATTATCCCCAAAATCCAAGGTTATTTATCAGTTCTTCCTTATAATTGGATTTTCTATAATATGTCAATGTAAGAGACCTGCATGAGTTTTGAGAGCTGTTCCACACATATGACACAACCAAAAAACTATGTACAATACGAGATGCGCAGGTGTATCTCTTTGTTTAACACTCTTATTTCTTCTATAGTTTTGTGTGTGATGTATAAATGTTTCAATTTTATGTAAGAATTCACCAAGAGAGGGAGGAAGCATTTGCCATATATGCATGTATGTATTGAAATTGAGAAAGCCATTATCAAAACAAGAATTACTTATCTTGTTGGAAAATGGATTAGTCAACAATTGGTGGATTAGACCCAACCTACTAACGTTGAAGGAAAATATAGTAAGTAAATGTCTTAAGGTAGAGAAGGGTAATATTTCCTAATAGAGAATTTTGAATAAGGGAACAGTTCCCAAGATGTGGTTTAAGGAGACAATTTCCTAGACTTGATTTGAGGAGTTAGCAGATATTTTTCATTATATCACCTATATATGGAAAGAAACTGAAAAACTGAAGGTATCTTTTCCAACAAAATGAAAAAAAGGTCTCTCCCTCCATATAGATTTCACTGTATTCTCCGTGTTTTGTGTATCATAACCAAATTCCACACAGTAATTTGATTCGTGTGGCTATTGAGAGCAATCAAAATGACACTTCAAGAATGCTCTAAAATCCTTCACTTGTTTCACTCACAAAAAAATTAGACATTTTTTATTTACATGCAGGGGTGAGCATTGTGACATGCTTATTTTAGGATTCAGATGGTTAGTTGTGGCTTGGGATATTGAAATGATATATTCTAAGATTTTTAACTTTATTTTATACATGAGGGTATTTACAAAAAAAGATTGTAATAAGTAAATATCAAATTAAATATCTCACTATTTAGTTGTGGCCCGAAGAATATAAATGATATAATATGATTAACAAGAAAGATTCTATATTTCAAACATTATTTTAAGCATTAGTGGCATGTAGTATTTTAAGCATAAGTTTTTCTTTATTTGTTTTTTGAAACAACTTTTTTTTCATTTTGATAGTTTCTTATATTTTTTCATATTAAATTTATTTTATTTACAAAAATTTTGTTATAATGTCACACTTTTAAATTTCTTAGATATCTATTTTATGCATGATAATGTTTTGATTCATCCAAGTAAATATTCGGTTAATTGACTAATGTACATGCATTAAAGAGGGTATTTGTTTTGTTTTGAAATAAAGATTCCAAAAAATATTCTAATTAGAATTTTTAATTGTATTTGGCAAAAAAAAAATTCAGTTAGTTAACATTGCAAGAAAGAAAAATGATTATTTACCACTCTTTTTCATTCAAAATTTCAAATGAATAATGTATTATATTTTTTTATTTTTATTAATAGTTGCATTTTTATGTCCATTATTGTTTTAGGAGAATAAATACTATCGTATCATATTAGATATATTATTAAATATCAATTTTCTAAGATTAAGGAGAGAGAAAATAGCATTTCTTTATCAAATTTTGTTCTAGTGGTATCAGATGTAGACATGTCATCCATTGTGGTATCAGATAGAGGTGACCATTGACTAGACTAGCCAAGGTATGAGCCCAACCCGAGGTTTGGTTTGGCTATACCTTGGGTTGAATAAGGCATCTCGAGGTTTGGTCCAATCTAGTCTCAGTCTGAGGTTTAGTATAGTGTATCAGTTGAGGTCGGATGAATATTTACTTTTGGATTTGTTTTCAGATGTTTTGCCCAGGAGTGCAAAAGGATAAGTGTAGGGTTTAATAACTCTATTGTTTTTATTATATTTAATATATATTTTTGATATATTTAGAGAGTTATCAATATAATTTTAAAAGATTCTGAATTCAAATTAGCAAAATCTATGATTATGAATTTAAATTAGAAAATCTAAGATTCTGTGTTTAAAATAGCAAATCTTGTATTATCTTAGGGATTGATCAAATCATAGATTATGAAAATAATAATTTAAATTTTTTATAAATTAATATTTTATTTTATTTCCTTCTATTTTATTATTTTGTTATTCTTTTCAGAAAATTGTGAATAATGAATTTTCGAAGATCAAGAGATCAAGAAGAATTTTAAAAATATAAAAAAAAGTGCACACAAAGGAGAGGCGGAGGCGAACAAAGATGAAGCAATATATAGGTGTGCAAGGATGCAGACGTCAAGGGGAGAGGAGAACATGCAGAACCATTAATTCTCCATTCAATCCATCACGTCATCACATTATCTCCTTTATCCATCCATCCATCCATCCTCTTCTCATCACATTCATCCATCCACCTTCGCTTTCTCTCAACATCTTCTCCTTCTTCTCTTCCAATATTCTCCCTAGATGAAATTGGTTTTTTAAAAAATTGATTTATATTATTCCGTACGTTTTTAAACTATTGGAATTGTTTTCAATTGCCAAGTGTGCTTGGATTTGGGTATCGTTCTTGAAGGCTACATTTTGAACATTGATGTAGCCATGTTAGTATTAGTTTTCTGTTGGAATTTTCAGAGTTTTAGAATCAAATTTAGTCCATACATGATCCTTTTATGCTTAAATTGGTATTAGGAGTTGTTGACTTGGATTAGTGTAATTTTGGGGTCATATGCCATGAATAATGATTTATTGTGCCTAAATTGCATCATGAGCAAATGATACTGCCCATATTTGCTATTTGATTTCAGGAATTCCGCAAATGTAGAAGAAAAGCAACTCTGGGAAAGTTCATCGCGACCAAATTCAATATTCGTCACGACCAAAGTTCCAGCATCAGTCAAGAACTCTCGGGACAGGTTCGCCGCAGCAAAAATCGCGTATCAGCACCTGATTTTTACTTCAGATGGAAATAACCCGATCCAACCTTGAAGATCCAACCCAGAACGGTTTTAATACCCCATTTAGGGTAATTTTCGAAGGGAGGAGGAGAAGGAGGCTGAGGTTGAGGCAAGAACACACACACACACACACATTTTCTCTCATCTACACACTCTCAAACCCTACCATCACCCATTTCTTCCACCATCCATCCATCTACAATGCTTCATCCATCCATTTGGAGTATCATTCTTCCTTCCATGAGGAGCTGAGCATCTCCAACCTCTTGAAGATGGAGTAAGCCGGAGTTTGAAG
>JANTPZ010092657.1:0-18492 GCA_025593235.1 Vachellia pachyceras
TGGTTTTTATCTGTGTGCGCTCTGTTGGTTAGAAGACTCTTGCCCTGAATGGACGGGATGGCCCTCCTCGGTTTGAGATAATTACACCTGCACTATTAATTTGAGAGACAAAAACAAGATTCTTATTTTGTGCGTTAATCAATCCATATAACTACCAAGTTTAATCATTGAAATTTAATATTGGGCACAAGAAGAGTGTACAATGAAAGCCCGCTTAAATAAATATCATACTGGATAATCTAATGAATATAAAATACAAAGTTTGTTTTGCTTTTTAGTTTTTACCAATTTGTTTACTCTTTACGTTGTTTAGTCTAAAAAAGAAACACCAACGAGCAGGATCTGTTGCGACGAACGTAACCACTGCTTTATAGGCCACATCAACCATCGGGATTTCCGTCTAATAAGTTGCATTGGCGACAGAGGATATGCCCATGACTGATAATTAATATAATGGGTGTGTTTAACAAGGATGACCCAAACGCACGTTCATCAGTATTTTTTCGTAAAATACGATAGCTTTCTTCACATATATATACATTGGTTTACGTAAAAATACTTCTTTATCATGTTTCCAAACGGTTTTAATACCGACACCAACAAACACAGCATCATGGACAATATTATATCCATAACTTTTGAATTGCCGAGAGCTTTCACGTTAACACTATGATGATACATTTATTTAAATTAACGGTAGAAGCTGTTTTTCAATGTAAATTATGTTAATGGACATATTTTTGCAATGTTGCTGCAAACGAACTGTCAAATCCATAACCTTCAATTATCGAGTGCTTCTGTGCCAACAAGCTGCAGCAGACTAACATGGGGTAGAGAGCAGTGAGGTGAGTGTTGAAGTTTGAAGGTTGAAGCTTGAAGCTTGAAGCAATGTCAGAGAAAAGAGGGGTGGGGGGAAGGGAAGCAAGAGGAGATAAGGCGGCAGCCATAAATGAGATCACAGGCTTGGAACACGTCCTTGTAATAGCTTTTTAAGACAGTACCAGTTCTCTATAATTTGAAATCTTCGAACCATGCATCTCTGGCCGGCTGGCACTGTCATGCATGCATGCATTTGTACTTCCAATTACTCATGAGAGAGAATCAAACCCATCCTCCAAGCAACATGCCCTTAATTAACACTGATCCCCGGGGACCACACAGAAGTTGTTGCCTTTCTTTTTTTGCCTTTTGTTTTTCAAGTGCCACGGAGGTTGCCCCCCATCCGAACAGATATTGTTCACTCAGAAGCCTGTAGCCAGTAACATTGGTCTGTTTAACCGGAAACGCGGTAGAAAAGTACTTTTATGTAAGTCGAGATGAATATGTGAAGATGATTATCTCGTTTTACAAAAAATACTTTTAAACTTACGCTTGAGCTCCCCATGAATTCAGCTAAACGGGGCCATTTAAAGTGTCGCTCATTCTATTCCACTTGTAATATTATAGGGTTGTTAATATCCGTCCCTTTGATTAAGAAGAGAGGCAAGCCCAACTTATCTCAAACAAGATCATGTGATGTACTACAAAAAAAAATGACTTTTAGTGATGATAAAAAAAGCCGTCTTTAAAAATTCATCCTTCAACGGCGACTTTGTGAGCCACCGTCAAATGTGACACTTTTAGGTTGGTTTTTTCAGTCACCAAAGAAGGTGACTTTTTGTGATGATTTTTTTGTCCGTTGAAGATGGCACTTTCCGTGGCAACTTTTTTTAAGTCACCGTTTAATTTTTTTTAATGTTTTATTAAAAATAATATTTTCACCAAAAAATAATTTTAAAAAATAAAAAATTATGAAATTAATGATTATATAGAAATTAGTATTCAATTAATAATATACTATATATAAAATAAAATGCAAATATATAAACTAATAAACACATACATTGAAATTATCATACAATTTATTTTCAATTTCTAGTAATATTATATATTGTATATACAGATATATGTATAAATACATATAAATGTATATATATAAATGTCCATAATTTATTATGTAGTATAATATTATATATATTTAAATATATGTCTAAATTATGCAAAGTCACTGCAGTTTAATTGGCAAAGATTCAAACGCACTTAACAGAGCGAGGTGGTGACGAGGTGGTGACATGTGGTATATGTGATGTGACATATATGTGGTGACACATGGTGTACATGACCTGGTGGTGATGTGGCAGTCACCGATGATGTAGTGCGCCACTAGTAATGATGTGGCAGTCGTCGAAGTAATCATTACCATTCTAATAATTGTAAAAGTATTTAATTATGTGTTTGTTTGGAAAATCTTATTTACTCCCTATAAGTATGTTCAACAGTGTTTTTCCGCAAAACGATATAATCTCCTCCACGTATTACCTCGGATTGCGTAAAAGTACTTCTCTACTGCGTTCGCAGACGGACACTATATATATATCACACATGATACTTTATATTTAAAAGCGGATAAGCAGAATAATAATAGATGATAAAGGGTTTGATTATGAATTCTCAAATTCTGCGTGGTGGGCAGTGACACAATATCCATATTACTCTTCACTTTTTTGGGTGAAACTTCATACGTTGGCCAAAGAAGCACGAATCCATAAGCTTAGATATAATGACACTGTGAGTGTTGAATGCTCGATAACTAATGTATAATTTAATTAAAACCATACTTTACCCCCTCTATCAATTCACTATAGGCGTCACGTGATAAATTGGTTCTTAAAGGCTTTCGAATAAATGCCCATTCACCACTATAAAAAGTACTTTTTACGTCATATTTTTAATCTATTTAACATCCTTTTTCAGGGGGTGTGTATGTGATGGAAGTAGAAAGTTAGGATCTACGACGCCCTACATTGCCATAAAAACAGGAGGGCACCGTTGGTAATTGAGAAGATCTGTGGTTTGAGCATGCCATGCATACACATGTAATTGAATATAACACTAGTTTAATGGTAAGCGGTCATCGTTGAGAGGGTAGGAGAATTGAAGTTGGCGATTTGAACCATACAAATTGAAAAGGGCAATTGTGTCATTGGAATAGATTTATTATAGCAGACGAAGAGCCAAGCTGCTTCTCGTGACCGCTGCTGCGCTTTACCTCTTTTCGCTGCTCCTCCTCTTCAAAACCCTCATTCACTTTCCAATTCATCATCCCCTTCCCTCCCAGCTAGCTAGCTCCTTCAAAATTGAATTTCAATACCGTACCGCACTCGCTCATACAACTCAGGCTTGAGGAATTGATGATATACTTGAGGAAAACCTCCAACCTCGAACAGAAACTAACGGATATATATGTCCCTGATGATGAATATTGCGATCGACGCCATCGCAGATATATATTTCTGCCTCCATGCATCGCTCTCTCCATAACGCTCCCAATTCCCAAACACACACAAGGAAGGCCTCATTTCAAAAGATAATATCGCAGGTGGTCACGTGACCTCGCGCTGGGGAGTCTTGGATGGCGCACGTGCAACTGATCGAGAGCGATAGATCAAGCTCATCGAGGTGGTGCCCCTGCTCTGGCATGCAGACGCGATATTTCCAGGGCGAAGACGTGCTCGCTCGCTCGCTCGCTCGGCTCATGGTGTGCGTACTCGCCATTTGATAGGGGTTTGTTTCATTAATTGAAGACGCTTAGCGGCGTTGCGCACGACATGGGATCGTTTTGAAGATGACTCTCTCTCCTGCCGTCTCCGGGTCATTGATGGATGTATGGCAAAGGTTAACTTGTTGGGCTGAGCTTATTGGACGAATCTTCTGATGCGGGCAGAGAATGGGCTCACCATCATATGGCCTTGCACGATAAGGAAATTCCAGACGCTCAAGTACGTACAGACCACCAATGAAAATTCTTTCGTATCCTTTTCCATTGAATTGTACGGCTCCTGGCTTAACTGAAACAGTACTTGAAAGTTTAAGATTCACTCCATTTAAAAATGCGGTGGAGAGATGGTCTTACCATTTATAAAAGTAAGGAGATTATATCGTTTTATGGAAAAAGATTGTTGAACGAACATTTGATTTTTTTAAACGTGGTTCTAAATACGGCCAATACAGGTTAAACACATAATCACATCAAATTAAATACATGCGTTTTTTTACATTGTTAATTCCATTATTTATAATGCGATCTGTATCATCACATGTATGTTAGACTGGGATGTTAGGGGTCTCTTCTAGAGTGGTGTAAGGTGAGAATGACCTCCAATGTGAAAGATGCGATCTCTTTAAGGGTGCATTTGGGTGAGCGTTTGGACTTACCAAACACATGTTTAACATTATTTTTTTATAAATCGAGATAATCTCTTTTACATACTTACCTTATAAACAGTAAAAACACTTCTTAACAACTTTCTTATAAAGACACTTAATACCGGTGCGTGTGATTGCAAACATGGTTATGCAACTTTTAGTTTAAGTGGAAATAGGCATCATCCATGAAGGTTAAACTTTTAGTGAGCAATTTTTATGCAGTGTCGGAAAAATTAAATTACATTTATGTGAAATAATTTAGGCTAACAAGTATTATTTATCCTTTTTCAACAAAAAAGTATTATTTGTTTTGTCCAAACTTTGATAATCGGTCAGTGTGATTTGTTTTTATGCATAATAAAAAAATCTATGAATAAAACATAGATCGAATACCATGGATGAATAAAAACTTCAAACATATTAAATAATTTTTACAATAAAAACTAATATAAAATTATCTTAAATTGATTCATGAGTCTTAACCTCAATTATGCACTATGCATTATTATTACTACACTAAATTTATATTTTTGAGAATCCAAGCCAACTGAAACTTTTAACACCGCATATATATATATATTTATTTATTTATTTTGGTATAAGTATATGTATTTATTTTTCTTAAGGAGTATGGATGGACCGGAACCTCCTTTATATTTATGGTACTCCAAGAAGGGCCTATTCTATTTTGGGCCTACTGAGATGAACTCAAAGGGTCCATTAGCATGTCAAAAAACTAACATCTCCATTTTCTTGGAAGGACAAAAAGGGGTGTCACGTAACCAAAAAGAGGCTTCATGGGCGGTTGGTTAGGGTTCGAACCTGAATCAGGTTCAGTCACTGTTGAATGTTAGAACTTCAGTAAACCCCTGTTTTCTTGTTCTGTCGGAATCGGATCTCTGTTCTCCGTCTTATCTTACTTCAGCTCCCGCTCAACAACTCCATCACTCTTGCGGAGTAGGAGACCATGAGCAGCTGGAAAAGTCTTCTCCTACGAATCGGCGACAAGTGCCCCGAATATGGAACCTCCGACTTCAAAGACCACATTGTTCGTAACATAATCTCTCTCTCTCTCTCTCTCTCTTCGTCTTACGTTTCTGCTCACGAGGCGATACTTGCCTTTTGTTTTAATTTACAGGAAACATGTTTTGGTGCACTTCGACGAGAGCTGGATTACTCTGAAAGTGATGTATTGCAAGTAATGTTCACTCTGTTTGTTTTTTATTTTAACACCAAATCTGCGTTTTAGATGCATACTTAGTAGCTACATTGAAGTGTTAGGAGAAAAGTTAAGAGCTTTCTTTTTCTCTTCTTTGATCAATTAGTGAGACGGTCACTTATGGTCACCGCTGAGATCTTGGATATAATTCTTGGAAATTGAAAGTATGGCATGTGTTTGAAGAATTTTCTTGGTCACCGGACCTTCTATATGTCTACATTATGCTTTAATTAGAACTCTGATCGTAATTATTAGTCTTCATTCACTAATTGTAATCAATAAATAACTGGAGGTAATCTTCGTGTGACCCACTGTGGCCTTATATTTGTAGGCAATCAATTTAAACAAATTTAACTGAACTATAACATAATTCAAGCAATCATGATTTTACGAAATACTCTATAATAAAAAATGCCAACAAACTCTACTGTGGGCCAAGATACCCCTGGCTTAGCCCAAACCAAAGACTTTCATTGAACCGTAACTAGTTGATATAGATAATTGAACTCTAAATTACCCCAATTTCTGAATTACAAACCCTGAATACCAATTAGATCATGAATTAATGTAGGATGTGTAACATTTCTCTTAAATTACACCCAGTACTGTTGGAGACAGAGAGACACACTTTCAATCTGTAAACTTAAACTAATTACTGCTTTGCATTGTGCTTACTTTGAAAAGTGGGAAAACTTCAGGACTTGCAACTTATGCTGTAAATAGCAATGTGCTGGTTGATTGTGCTATTTATGCATTTGCCATTTGTTTCGCCGGTTCAATTTCTTCCATTAGACTCTCTTTTTCACATCTTGATTCTTAAATATGATAACTTGATTAGAACAATAATATATGAAATGAGATATGGCCCCTTTTGATTGCTACACGGTATTTTTCTTCCAACATTTGAATATTTTGGATGGTATAGACTTGAAACTTGAGTTTCTGCTACATGAACATATTCAGCATCATTACGCGCTTACTTTACTGTATTAATGCAGTTCCTTCTTGATTGCACTGAGCAATTGCCTCACAAGATCTCTTTATATGGAACTGTGGTATGGGTTCTCTGCCTTTCTTTCTCTCTTAAATTGCTAGTTCCTCTCAATAGTTATTATTTTACCTTGCCGCAATGAGATATACATGTATCTTTATATTCATAGAAGTATGCTTTACACATATGTTCTGCTCTTTTCTTTTCCCTGATCTTTTGCCTTTTGACCTTAGCTTACTCTGTTCTTGATTTTGATAATTTGGTGGGTCCAACTTTTTAGTACATCTTGTGAGCCTTTCCTTTTTCTTTTTTAAATAAACTTTTCAAGGAGCTGCTAATATATTATTTCAGAATATTTATTTTATCAATTGAATAAGATTTTGAAAAGTTAGAAGCTAGTATAGATAATTGTCTGGTTTCACTGTTGTTCTTTTTTACCTTTCAAATGCAACCTGAATAAACTCTGTCTTCCATATGTTTGCCACTTGTCAGCTCGTAAATTTCAAGGTGTTTTTGCATCTTAGGTTTTATATAATGGAGCCCACTTGTAGCGCTAACCGCTCCTAAATGCCATAGTACATTGTATTGCATACAATATATGGACACGTAGCGTGGAATTTTATAAAGTTAAATGAAAAAAGCTTTATAACTATCCATAAATCACAAGATCAAGCAGTTGAATCATAAACAAAAAATCTTGTCTGTGTCCCAATATGCGTAAACCAATTCCTTCTCGTCACCAAATTCAACATCGTGATGATGATTGTTATTAAGGTATCCTTCAATTTCTAAACCATCTCTTGACCTGAGGTTTCCATTTGTTCATCAATCGTATCTGCAGAATGAGAAGAAAAGGCCTCTTATATTTATTTGGTTAAGGAATACAAAATCCTGCAATATTTGTCCAAGGATGTGCCAAATGAATCTCCGGTGAAATCCTCTGTAAATCACTTATATGGCCGTTGCTGCCTTATTTAAGTTTAGTGCATACACAACAGTAGTTCCCATAGCAGAGCTACATGAAGTTGCAAAGCTACAGATAAAGCCTAACACTAGGGGCTGTTACATTGAGCTAATTATGTCTTAGTCTGAAGTATTTGTATTGTTTTTCTATTTATATAGTGTTGAATTAATGTCAACTATGTTTCAGTCTAAAGTACTTTTGTTGTTCCTGTGTTCTGCATTTATAATTTATAATTCATTAGTTCTTTTTTTTTCGATGAGAATTCATTAGTTCTTTAAAACTAATACTATCTCATTTTTCCGGTTAAAAAAATTCCATCTCAATTATCTTTTGTGAAAATTTTCTTACTCGTGGCTTAACTTTTATTGATTTTTGAAATTTTTTGTTTCCTATTTATACATTTGCTTTCAGATCGGTTTGATTAATTTAGAGAACGAGGACTTTGTAAGGAAACTAGTGGAGAAAACTCAAACTGATTTTCAGGTAAGCCACTTAGCCCCTTAATTGAGCTGCTAGATTTTTTTTGCTATTGTTATTGTATTCATGCTTCCTCTTTTGTATTAGCTGGTATTCAACTCAATGGAAGGATAGGATTTATTCAGTGTGAATATGTTTTCTGTAATCATTTTAGCATTGATCAGAAATTTCCTGACTTGATGAGTCGGAGGAAAATTGGTCAACATTTGCTGGACTCTGAATAAAAAAACTAATATTTTCCCTGGTTTCTTATTTTGTAAAAAGTAAATGTATTTACTGAGTTGGAGTTGATATTGGCCACCTCAAGTGACATAAAACATCATATAGTGGGAGTGAGTGCTTAAGCCACATTATTCACGGGTTGTGAACAATTCAGCTTGCTTAAACTTCTATAAAAGTATTCATGATGCGATTCATCACTTGGCCTTTTGGATTTATTGAAGGCAGAACTCTTATTTATATGATAAACTCTATTTATGTAGTTTGGTAACTTATACCTTGCTATGAAAATCTTGAACGAATGAAAAATAAAGCTTTGCCAAGCTGTAGGATTGGTGTGTCAGATATGAGAGGCCATTCAGAGGATTTTTTTCCCTTTGGATAGAAAGATGTCATTTAAAGTTTAGTTTATATCTGGGTACTTTTGTAGACTCTCTTTACTTCCTTCTATCTTAATTGTTTCTCATCTCATTTTTTTTTAAAATTAGGATGCCTTAGATTCTGAAAACTGCAACAGGGTTCGCATTTTTATGCGGTTGATGACTGTCATGGTATGTGTACGCTTTTTATTTATTGTTAATGAAAACAGTTTACCCATGATGACATAATGGTTGCTTTCTGCAATTTTTGGGCTGTACGGATAGATAGGAATTCCTCTATTTATTCACAAATTAAATTATTAAAGTTCGTGAATCATTTTATATCAAATCACTGTCTTGTGTGGAGTATGGTTTTTCTTGTGCATACTGTTTCACACTTTTCTTTCTGCTCCATTTAACTTCTTCTTTCCTCACTTTTATTGCATATGCAATGCCTGCTTATTCACATTCCTCTTCCTTCCTTAATTTTTTGCCTTTTTATTTTTCAATCCTATAATTGTATGATGGAGTGTTGTCATGTGATTTAAAGTATTTTTCAAAGAAAATTTATGCTTTCCTGTCTTCCTTAGATGTGCAGTAAGGTTCTTCAACCAAGTTCTTTGGTGGTTGTCTTTGAAACATTGTTATCATCGGCTGCTACAACAGTTGATGAGGAAAAAGGGAATCCCGCCTGGCAACCATGTGCTGACTTTTACATTACTTGCATTTTATCATGTCTCCCGTGGGGTGGAGCAGAACTTATGGAGGTAGTATTTCTTTTCTTTGCAAATTAATTATCTTTTTTTAAACTTCAGAAGACTTACGCAAGCCAGGATCAAATAGTTGTTTATGACCTTATTTTTACATACTTTAATATGCATTTAACTTTTTTTTTCCTATTCTTGCTGTTTTTCTTTGTTAAGAATTATATTCCCCTCCTTAAACCTCACTTGGGTGGAGAGAAAATGGAAGGCAACGTTAAAAAAAAAAAAACTTGGGACCATCTTTTCCCTTCTCCTTTGTGGACGAAGAGAACATAATGATAAAGAAAATCATGGACAGAACTATTTTCTCTGCTTGTGTAGAGACATAAGAGGAAATACAACTATATAATTCTAATGAAACTTTTACCTTGAAAATTTAGATTGTAAATTTTGTCAAATTTTCAATACAACTAGTTATCCACTAACCAATCTCCTGGAGTAACATATCAATGTATGATATAGCACCTGCAGGCAATATGGTTCCAACTATGTTATTGGTTGCAGCAAGATCTGAAGCGGAGCATGTGACCACACACACAATCAATACCTTGTTTGCTTGTTGGCTATGTAGTTGGGCGGTTTTGATAGCATTGGAAGGGCAATTTTGAAATTTAACTTCTGCAGCTGTTAACGACGTTCTCTTTCTGGATGAGTGGATGTGGTGTATAAAAGTTTTACTTGAGGCTGTGGATATTCTTACATCTTCTTTCATGTCTATTTGCAGCAAATTCCTGAAGAGATTGAGAGAGTAATGGTTGGCATAGAAGCTTATTTGAGCATCAGAAGACACAATTCTGATACTGGTTTATCCTTTTTAGACAGTAATGATGAAACCGAGAGAAGTCCTGGGGACAAGGTTGGCTTGTTCTTAGCTATTACTTAATTGAGATTTGTTTATTAACCATATCATATCTCTCTGTTTTTCTTTTTTCTTTTTTGGCAATTCCTTCTTGTTTGGAATCTGGTTTGTTAGGATGAGTCTACTCCATGTCTAAATAAGTGTAATATTCTAAATACTATAGATGTGTTGCATTGGTTAGACTGCAAGGGCCCACTTTCTGAATTCAATGCTATAGTAGGCATTTTTTTGGGGGTAAATATGCCTTAGGGTTAGATTGTTCAAATTTTTATATTAATGAATTAGTTTTCTTTTCAGGGAATGATGTATGTAGTATTGTTGACTTTGTTGAGGCTCAAACACATTCTTTTATCTTTTACGTTTTTATATTGATTCTTTCTCTGAAAATTTGTTGTGTAGGCTTTACATGAGTTTTTATTTCTAATATTCTCAAAGCAATTACGCAGGACTTCTTGGAAGATTTATGGGATAGAGTGCAATCTTTATCTAGCAATGGATGGAGAGTTGACAGCGGTAATCTTCTTGGAGAAAATAGCATTAGAGATGCTGTCTTTACTGTTGAACTACACACGAAAAAAACCGTTTTTTTTTTTTGCTCATATAGAGGCAGCATCCAAGATTTGTCCTTTTTTTTACGGATTGCCACTATAGATATGTTTTGAATGAGTTGATAAGGTTTAACTTATCAAACTGAAGTTATCTATAAGATTTATTGAAGTTATGAAAAAAATGCCCAAGACTTGCTGTACATTGCCTTCCTATCTTCACACCTTAAGTTGATTCTCTGTATATCTTGATGCTTGCTCATGAACCTGGATTACATATTTGGAATTAAGTGGAAGCTTACAATGTGTTGTGATGCCATTTTGCCTTGTCATTTTTATTCCTTCATTTGGTTATACTTTATGATTTATCACTTTTCATCACCTTGACTTTTCTTGTTCCGTTTAGAGTTTGATTTTATGTACTGTTTCTGTTGGTAGTTCCAAGGCTTCATCTTTCATTTGAAGCCCAGCTGGTTGCTGGGAAGTCCCATGAATTGGGACCGATAAGCTGCCCAAACATACCAAACCCACCTCCAATCCTTTCTGGCATAGCTTATGGTAAACAAAAGCATGAAGCAGAATTAAAGTATCCTCAAAGAATACGTCGTCTTAACATATTTCCTCCTAGTAAAATTGAGGTTTGTTTCGCTTTCCCCAATACGTTTTTCTTCGGGATTCAGCAGATTACTTCCTATATTGAACAAAGTTTATTAGCTTATATGTATATTGCATTTTGTATGTACTAATTAAGCTAGCTCTTGAGATTTAAATTCTACAGACTTCCAAATTTGCTGAAATCATGTATGTGGATTCAATTGAAAAACTTACTAAAATCTTATGGGTGGCAGGATATTCACCCCATAGATCGATTTGTTGTGGAAGAGTATCTCCTAGATGTGCTTCTGTTCTTCAATGGCTGGTTTGTACTTGCTATTTTTTATTTATCAATTTTGTTGCTTGTGGTATTGTGCTTCACCTAAGTCTACAACCCACTTGTTTCTAACGGTATTTAGCAAATAAATAATTTGATATCTTGGAGTTGATAAATCACAGATGTAGCTAAACTAGGCACAGTTCTTTCATTTTGCTGCTTTGGATGGTAGAGATCTGCCGTTCAGCTGGTGATGACTGATGACTCGATGAGTTTCTGATATGCAAATTAAGTTGTTATGCTTATTATTGACCACGTTGTGGATAGATTAGTTTTTTTGGCTTCCTTCTCTGTGTTCTGCTGATGGTCCTTTTATGATAGCCTTGGGTCATATGCAAAGGCATTGGAGCTTCACTACACCTTTGAGCTTGTTTTTTGTAATTAAGTTTACCTTTTCACTGTCTTTGCGAATTAGTATATCTATCTTTCATTACTTTTGTCTTGAATTTTTTTTTTCCAAAAATAAAATCAAGCAGGTGACTTTAATTGTTGAGCATTGTAATAGTGTAGGTGTAATTACTGTAGTTTTTTTGCTTTTGTTGACTAAATTTTAACTGTTCTCATATTTGGGTTCATGCAAAGCTAGTCGAAAGGAATGTGCTTCTTTCATGGCTGGCCTACCGGTGCCCTTCAGATATGAGTATCTCATGGCAGAGACAATTCTCTCTCAGGTGTGACACTGTAACTTGAAACATTTTCTATATATGTGTTCTGATGCAGACTCTAAACCCTTGGCATTGCAAAATTATCTGTTGAAGCTTCCAAATTACACTACTTCTGAAAGATGATTTGAGTAACCTCTAATGTTTATGGGATCATAAAACAAGTCATTTCCACCTGTCTCTTGATGCTTGATATCTTTAGTAGGGAGAGAGGATTACACATGTGGACTAATAAGTACCCAAAGTAACAGAGCAGAAATTATCTCAATGACATTCGTGTTTTGTATCTGTAGCAATCTTCATTGTGGTTTTGCTGACCATGGTCATTAACAACCTTTGGGCGGTTGGTCTAGGGTTTTTTATTGTGTGAAAAAAGATACAAATTTGAAAGTTGAACTATGTTTGCTCTTTCTAAGATTTACTGTATATGAGTCAAGGCTTGAGTTGAGGGGTGCCATAATTTTCGAAGCCAACTTTCCTCCTCATTTGAGACAAAAATGATTTCTTTGGCTTCAATTTGGTGTCCTGAATTATTTATTTTTCTTGATTTTGTTGAGTATTTTTCCCCACTGATATTAATGATAATTCCCTCCATAATAGGACTTTTTTCTACTACACCTTATGAATCTAATATTACTTCACAATCTTGCATATACTTCCACTTTGTGATTGTTGAGTTTCTTATTTATAGTGACGTAGTGAGAGCCTACGACAATATAACGGGCTTGTTTGGAATAATGTTTCCAAAAGTTAAACGGACGTTCAACAGTGTTTTTCCCAAAACGAGATAATCTCCTCCACATATTTACCTCGACTTGCGTAAAAGTACTTCTTTGTCGCGTTCCCAAACGGGCCCAATAATGGCTAGTAGTTATCAAATTTCCCTAGTTATGTACAGTTAATCCTAATATAATGAAATTACTCTTAATCAACAGTCAATTAATCATAGTCAACGAAATGAATTACCATGCTTTATAACTTTGATAGACTTTTTAATGATATATGCGTTTTCCTTGCAGTTGCTGATGCTACCCCAGCCACCTTTCAAGCCAATATATTACACACTGGTTATTATTGATTTATGTAAGGTACCATTAAACTGAATTACGCTTGCTTCTTTCACTGGTTGCTGAGTGATTATTGTTGCCCTGATTAGCGTTTTTTTGACGGATGTTTGACTTTTATATCTGCTTCATTGCTTTGTAATCATATGGCTACACCAAAAAGGCTCTTCCTGGAGCTTTCCCTGCAGTTGTAGCAGGAGCAGTTCGTGCTCTGTTTGAGAAGGTTGCTGATTTGGATATGGAGTGTCGGATCCGCCTCATTCTTTGGTTCTCCCACCATTTGTGAGTTTAAAATCTCGAGTCAATTTGAGTAATTATGCATCTGGGTGTGACATTATGACTTTTTCATGAGTGTGTTGAGTTTATTTGTTGAATAGAGCATGCAAAATTTGAAGAGTATTTGGTTTTGTGTATTTCTGCAGTCCATGTTATTGGGCACTGTGTAGCAAATGGAGGATTTAGCTCTAGCTTTGTGATCAGATAAAATGTGTCTAGAGAAAAAATAATCTGTTTTTGTCATGTTATTGTGAACTTATCAAGTTAATATGTAAATTCATATAAATATTTCTATGGGTTGTTTGATGATACATCGTGGGAAAATTTTTAGTCCATCACATGATAGCAGGCCACTGATGCAATCTAATTTTTGGTCTTGCCACTGGGAAACTGCTATATGCTTACTTTTTTTTCTGCCTGTCTTTACAAGCATACTTGTGTTTTGTTTCTCACAAATTAGTGTTAACAACATACCTGCAAAGTAGGCTTAGTGGATGAGGTACAGTGCCATCTGATTACCCATTTTTTGTCTATACAATCTTCCCCCTTTGCTAATAGGTTGAACAATTTACTTATATAAATAGAAAGACGTATTAACATTTGATTTGATTGATGGTTTATGCTATGCAGATCAAACTTTCAGTTCATATGGCCATGGGAAGAGTGGGCTTACGTCCTGGACCTCCCAAAGTGGGCCCCACAACGTGTGTTTGTTCAGGAAGTTTTGGATAGAGAAGTGAGGTTGTCATATTGGGACAAAGTTAAGCAGGTATAGCAATATATAGCTGGGTTATACCATGTTCTGGTTTTTCCTCATACTTAAAGAAAACGGTAATTTGGTTTTATGCTTTTGTGACAGTGTGCTCTCTTTCTATCTTATTGATTAATTGAATTTCTTCTTTGATAGTTGGAAATTTGGAGTCTATGACATATTTTCTTTATGGTATTTTGCACAGAGCATTGAGAATGCACCTGGTTTAGAAGAGTTGCTTCCTCCGAAGGGTGGACCAAACTTCAAATATGGTGTGGAAGATGATAAAGAAAACACTGAACATTCACTTTCTGGAGAACTCAACAACATGGTTAAAGGGAGGGTGCCTATCCGTGAAATTATTGCATGGATTGATGAATATGTTCTCCCCAATAATGGCCTAGAAGTTACCCTCAGAGTGACCTTACAAACTCTTCTAAATATTGGATCTAAGAGCTTTACTCATTTAATAACAGTCTTCGAGAGATATGGACAAGTCATTGCAAAAGTATGTCCTGACCTGGATAAGCAAGTCATGTTGATAGCTGAAGTGAGTTCTTTCTGGAAGAGTAATACTCAAATGACTGCCATAGCAATTGACAGGATGATGGGTTATAGGCTTGTATCAAATTTAGCCATTGTCAGATGGGTCTTCTCTTCAGAAAATGTTGAGCAGTTTCATACCTCAGATCGTCCATGGGAGGTATTCTCAATAATTTGACATAGATGATAGTTCTTCTATGCTTTCTCCTATTGATTCTGTTTCTTTAGCTTTTAAACTGTTATTTGAAATTGATTGGCTTTAGATAGGTCATTTGTTCACGTTAGAATGTCAAAGACTTACATTTTGTTGTAGCTGGCATTATTATCACTGTAGATTGATCTTAATGTCTCTTTGTATCTTGGTTATATTTGGTCTACATCATACACACCTCATACTATGATTTAATAACACCTCCTCCCTCTCTTGTTTTGCCGCCAACAGATTCTTAGAAATGCAGTAAGCAAGACATTTAACCGTATTTCTGATCTAAGGAAAGAGATATTATCTCTTAAGAAGAGTATTGCCCCAGCTCAAGAAGCTGCCAAGGAGGCAAAAGCAGAGTTAGATGCCGCGGAGTCAAAACTTACACTAGTAGATGGTGAACCAGTTCTTGGAGAAAATCCAGTGCGGTTGAACCGATTGAAATCTCGAGCTGAGAAAGCAAAGGAGGAAGTGGTGTCTCTTCAAGAATCCTTAGAAGCTAAGGAAGCTCTTCTTGCTCGGGCAGCTGATGAAAATGAGGTAGACTATGAATTATAGTACTTATTTTGTGATTTGTATAATCCTACATAAAATCCTGTCTTGATTACCTTGCATCTACTCCTCTGCTATTCATTGTATTTTCTTGGCATTTGTTCACCACATGTACAGGCATTATTTCTCTCATTGTACAAAAGCTTTTCAAATGTGTTGATGGAACGTCTTCCAGAAGCACCAGCGGCCCAAACACTAAATGAGTTTAAGTCTATGCATGTTGATGAGATGTCTGTTGACCCTGAAGAGAAATCAGCTATGGACTTAGACGATGAAAATCAGACAAATCAAAACAGGTTTCAGCACCTCTATGAAATGATAGCTCAATTCTTTCTTATGTGAAATATCTGGATGATAATACGGTAATTTTTTCTTTTTATTTTAAATTATCATTTCTGCAGTCAATCAAATGGTGGGAGTACAAAGAATGCTTACAATGTTGGTGAAAAAGAGCAGTGGTGTATCACCACTTTGGGATATGTAAAGGCCTTTTCTAGGCAGTACGCTGCTGAGGTATTGTGCAATTTCCACTTCTGTAGTCTGATTGAGTTTTATGGTACTGAACAGCATGCTATCTCTCAGATTTGCTGCTGCGTATTTCAGTCTGTTTCTTGGTGTGCCAGCTGCCAGGATACATGACTTTCATTCCCCAAATAATGTTTGAGCTTTGTGTGTTCTCTGGAAAATGCATTAAGCGCATATCGGTGTTAATTCATTATTTGTTCATTTGTAGCAAGGCGTTATTTTCCCCCCTTCAATAAGCATAAATATCATTGTTAGTAAATACGACTTATTTGCTTATTACCTGCCATACAATTTTCTGTTAGAATTTTTAGCATCGTGTCTGACAATGTGGTGTTTTGCTGGCAGATATTGCCCCATATTGAAAAGTTGGACGCAGAGGTATTGACAGAAGATGCGCATCCTCTTTTTCAGGAGGCCATCTATTCTGGTCTTCGAAGACCAACTAAAGAGGCTTGATCTATTTTTCATTTTCCCTATTTTTATTTCACTATTTTTTTAAAAAAAGAATCCATTTTGGTTGATGGATTAGGGTCCTCATTCTAGTGATAGAAAGGGATAAGTATGTACGCTGTTGTAATATAAAAGACTGCTATTTCTTGGTAGATAAGAATTAGTGTGGTTCAACGCTGAATTAGACTTGACTGTTGAGGCTCAACATTTGTTTCCCTATCGTGGCCATCTTGCTTATGTTTAGAAAGTTTTAACCCTTGCGTCCCAAAACTATAAGCAATAGAAAGTTTTAACCCTTGGGTCCCCAAAACTGAGCAAAAAAACGCACAAATCTTCTACTCTATAATGGGTATTCTGCGCACTGGGGAGGCTAACAAGGCATAAAGGAAGGGCTAGTATGCAGTGTTACTGTTTATAGCATTTGCTATTAAGTCGACTAAGCTATTCCATTCTACATGCTATGTGAATGATTTACTATTTTGATTAGACATGTAATTGTCAACGTGTTCTTCACAAGTTTTCTTATAAAATATATTCAAACATTTGTATATTATAGGTTTGTCACATTATCTACTTTAAAGTTTAGTTCTCTGTTGAGAACATTGCCGCAGGGTTATATTATGCGATTCGCAACAATGGATGTAAATTGATGGATCTAGGCAGTGTAAATTTTGGGAGTTCCCCCCAAATAAATACTGATCGTCGTAAACGTTCGTCGAATGACAGCTTCACTGTCTTGTCGTCTGAACTGAAACCTTGGGTTTGTTTGGGAACGCAGAAGTAACTTATTTGTAGAATGATTTATGGAGAAGTGCGATTTGAAATAAGTCAGATTGTAAAAGTTATTTGTGTTTGGAAAAGCGGTGGAATAAGTGATTTATTTGTAAAAATGAATGTGTTTGAGAATACAATGAAATAAGTAACTTTTTTTCTAAAACTAAAATTAAAAATATGAATTATGAAAATTAAATTAAAATTATGCAAACGGTCAGAAGCTGCATCCCTGCCTTCACTATTGACTTTTCCTCTCCCTTCTTTTTTTGGAGTCCTGGGCGTCATCGTCCAAGGTTTATCAGCAGGAGAGGGTGCGGCAACGGGGGCGTGTTTCTGGGATTTACGGAAGTGGAATTGGAGAGTATGTAGGCGTCGGAGCCTTTGTTATTTCTTATTTCCTCCTTCTCTGTCTCTTCAATCGTGAAACTCATTCTTGCTACCATGTCCGATCAAGAGAATTGCTGGAGGGCCCCTCGGGCATCCAAGAAGAGGGCCGGCGCGGCCATTGCTGAACAACTGCATGTTGCCAACAAGAAGCGCATGTTCTTTGGGGAGCTCACCAACTATTCAAATGTTGTCATGCCAGAGAAACGATGCTGTGGGGTGGAGATTCAGAGGGAGAAAAGTAGCAGAGTCAAGAGGAAACTCAGAAAAGTGCAACCCGCAACCGTGATGCCACCGTCCAACTTCAACAACACTGATGATCCTCAATTGGTTGTGCCTTATGTTTCTGATATTTACGAGTATCTCCGAAAATTGGAGGTGAGAGGGTGCAGCTAGCCAGTGATCTTTCCGTTCTCTGATTCTTGCCGATAATTTCCGTCTTTTGCCCAGAGAAGAGGCAGAGAGACTTCGAGACGATGGCCGGGGATGGCCAATGTGGATTGGGAGAATCAATCTCCTCTCCCTTCTTTTCCCTTCCCCCAATTTGGTCCGTCTACAGAGAAACTTCGAGACGATGGCCGATGACGCTTAACTTGGTCTGTCTACAGAGAACGCGGTGCCGAAAGGAAGAGGAGGACCTGTAGAGTAAAGAGGAAAAGAGGAGGAAGCATGAGAGTTTGAGAGAGAAGGCAACAGTAAGTTCTCCTCCCTGCCACCAGAAGTTGCTCATTCCAGC
>JANTPZ010092658.1:0-10204 GCA_025593235.1 Vachellia pachyceras
AATTGATGTAATTACATTGTTCAAGTATTGATTACCTGGGTCGTTTGTCTTTATCAATACTTGATCTGTATTGTATTTTATGTGTCTAGAATATTCTGCCATTGATACAGGTGGCATCATGTGATTTGTGCAGTACAATTACTGTTACTAATAAAAGGAGGTGCTCCGAATGCCATTGAGTGCATTGAGCCCATTACCATTATTGTCATCTTTCCCTTTTTCGTTTGCTAGTTTTTCTTGGTATCAGAGCTGAGAGACACGCGTCATGGCCACACCGGAGAATACTGCCTCGTCTGCCCAATCTGTCCCAAATCCTTCAGCAAATGTCACTCCACTCATCAATACTCCACCCCCCGCTCAGCCAAACCCTCTGCTCTCCGTTCAACCCCAACTTGTTCCCATTTCTTCGTCATCGTCTCCGATCACCTCAACCAAGAGTGTTCCTCTTCTGAACTCTCTCAGTCAAGTGAGCCCTGTGAAGTTCGACGGCGTTAACTTCCTTCTTTGGGAGTCATTGTTGCTACCTGTTATTCGGGGGCATCGTCTCGATGGCCATATCTTTGGCACAAAGGCTGTACCTCCGGAGTACATACTCGATCCAAACGGGAATGTTATTCCTAATGCAGTGTTTGATGACTGGCAGGCCACCGATCAAATACTTCTTGCCTGGCTCTACAGTACGATGACTGTGGAGACCGCATCACAGCTCACTCAGTGCAAGACGTCTCAAGCTCTCTGGACTTCAGCAAAGAGCATCGCAGGGGTCAATGCCAAGGCTCGTGTGCAGCTGCTGAAATTTGAGTTCCAGCGCACAAGGAAAGAGTCGCTAAAAATGGAGGAGTATTTAAGCAAGATGAAGTTGCTATCGGACAAGCTATCACTAGCCGGAAGCCCTGTGTCGTCTGAAGATCTTGTTGCTCAGGTGCTTTCTGGACTTGACTCTGAATATAATCCTCTTGTGGTTTACCTAGCTGATAGGGAGGATTTAAGCTGGGCCGAGCTTCATTTGAAGCTAGTAACGTTTGAAGCTCGTCTAGAGCAGTTAAATAGTGCTGTCTCTGTAACTAACTCATTTGCTAACTTGGCTGTGAGATCTGAGGACCATAGAAGCAGTCGTGGTTCTTGGAAGACCCGAGGCAACAAAACGAAAACTCGTGGTCGAGGCACTTACAGGCCATGGAGTGCAGACTCAAGAGTTGATTCACAAGAGAAGCCTCAATGTCAACTCTGCAAGAAATTTGGACATGAAGTGAGATCTTGCTACAAACGGTATGACAAGGGCTATGATGGCCCCTCAGAAAGGAAATCTGGTGCTAGTAACTCTTTCTCTTCTTCTCCCTCAGCCTTCACAGCAACAAATGAAGTGGTGTCTGATCCAGCATGGTATTTTGACAGTGGAGCTACTCATCATGTAGCCTCGTCATCTGAATACATTGAGCCAAAGACTGAGGCACCAGGTAATCATCAAATCTTGGTTGGAGATGGTTATCCACTATCTGTTAAAAAATCTGGAACTGCTGTATTAGCCTGTGATGATTCCAAACATCTAAAGATGAAGGATGTTTTAGTTGTGCCCAAAATGACCAAGAACTTGTTAAGCATTAAGAAGTTGACTGATGATAATCCTATATATGTTTCCTTTTACTCACATGGCTGTTTTGTGAAGGACCTTCGAACTGATAAGACCTTGGCACGTGGAGTTTCAAATGGAGGAATGTACAAGTTGGCAGGAGCTGCTCATCCTTTTGGTTCTGTTTTTAATTCTGTTCAGAGTAGAGAATCTAAGAATCAGTGTTATGCTTTAGTGTCTGAGTTAGAATCTTGGCATAGGAAGTCTGGTCATCCATATAGCAAAATTTTAAATCAAGTCTTGACTGATTGTAAAGTTTTGCCTCGTATTAATAAAAGCTCTTTTGACTTTTGTGAATCCTGCCAATTGGGTAAATCTCATCGGTTGCCCTTCAGTACTTCTACATCCAGAGCTGATTCTCCCTTATCCCTTGTGCACACTGATCTATGGGGTCCTGCCCCATTAAGCTCTTCAAGTGGATATCGATACTATATAAGTTTTCTTGATGACTTTAGTAGGTATACTTGGGTATATTCCTTGAGAACCAAAGACCATGCCCTCACTGCATTCAATGCACTCAATGGCATTCGGAGCACCTCCTTTTATTAGTAACAGTAATTGTACTGCACAAATCACATGATGCCACCTGTATCAATGGCAGAATATTCTAGACACATAAAATACAATACAGATCAAGTATTGATAAAGACAAACGACCCAGGTAATCAATACTTGAACAATGTAATTACATCAATTATTCTAACTGCCTCCCTACATCAATTATCCAAGAACGTAGTGACGACGACGAACATCTTCATCATGATCATTCGTAAGTTTCTGCTTTATATATATATATATATATATATATCAACTGTGTGTGTTGTTTGTGAGAGAGAGAGAGAGACGGAGGGAGGGATTGCTTGGGATAATAAATTTGTGTTTTGAACTTGTAGCGATCTTTTTGCTTGGATTTGTATCTTTCCAGAGTCATTATTCGAACTAGCTGTGTCTAAACACTATAAAGTGTATTATAAGTTTTCTTCTGTATATGAGACTCCTTTTATCATGTGTAGGATGCCGGAGTAACTTCATTAAACATGTTTGTTAATGGAGTTAGCGGATTATATAATTAAGCACGATATGTATGAAATGAAAATTAAAGACCTGTGCCAACTTTAGTTTATAGCATTACAAACTCAATTTTCTTTATATTTTATAGACCCCACATCTCTATCTCAGCCTGTGACCATGAATTGTGTCATAAGACTTATGGCTCGTTTGGTATGTTGAAATTGATTTTGGTGAAAATGGAAATGAGGATGGAAATTGAGATGAAAATGTATATAAATATGGAAAAAAAATGAGGGGTCAAAAAATCAATTCCATGGAATTGAATATAATTCCATGTGTTACATCATGGAAATCATTTCTACCAATTTTAAATTCCATTTCCATTTTCAATTCCATCTCTCAATTCCACTATACCAAACATAGGAAATGAATTCCATTTCCAATTTCACCTCCCAATTCCACCATACCAAACATGCCATTAAAATTTCAGGGAAAAAAATCTTGTTCGATATGTATGAAAGAGGAATATCTTGATTATATCCCGCAAAATAATAAGTTATGTATCTCATACCAAAATCAGTTATGCTTGAAATATTATCATGTACTAAACGTGAGTACTTCCAAATGATTTAAATCTCGATTTGTCATTTTGTGAGGAACTAGTCTCTTTCGCTGCACTTAATCAAACTGATAATATTAGTATACTTTTATCATTATTCTTTTATAAAGAATTGCAGTGCGCAAAATTAGAGCCCCAATATTATGTGAAAATAGTTTGAGAAGAGATGGAATTTCATATAAAAAAACAATATTTTAAATTCTGCACATAAATGATTTTCTGTGAATATAGAGTTAACGTACACTCAGATCTTCAAGAGTGATATCCAAGCAACACCAATTATGAAACCTAGATGTGGATGCACGCAGCTTGATCATTTTATTTTTTTCATAAAGTAATCCAATTATAACACTTATTTCGATTATAAATATAAGACATCGTTTGTAATACAATTATATTTAGGATTGGAGGGATTATACATAAAAATTCACTGCAAAAATATAGCCACATGTGAGACAACAATGCACAAGAAATTAGGTCCACATGAGAGTACCAAAGTTTATTGAAAACAACTACCACATCCATCCAAATGAAAAGGTCAACCTAAAAAAAATATGAAAACATTGCTGAAGGTTCAAAGACAAAAAAAGAGAGAGGAAAGTACGAGGAAGAACCCCCACCGACCTCTAAGCTATAACAGAAAATGCTTGACTCACAACAAAACCAGCTGACAAATTGATTGATCACACAAACTATTGTGATATTCTTTTTCCTTTATTAAATTTTTAGCATTTGATCCTCAATTAGCGTATTCAATTCAAATAAACTGAAACAGATCACGTTGACCGATGATGGTATAATTATCATTCCAAACATGAGGCATAGAGTATGGATTTTTGTTTAAACTAAATGCTGAAACTTTATTTGGAGATGGTAGATAATAATCACATCTTCTGATAAAACAGAGATGCTTATATACCATCATGCCTTTCAAAGATTTTAGGATGTTTGCTGGTGCCCGGTGTCATCACTCTACACTTATATGCCAAAAATAACCCTTCCCTCTTTGGTCGTTTGTGGGCGAGAACGGATTCGAACTCGGGATCTAGCCCACTGAAATGAAAATGACTTGTGGAGTGGCCCAGAGGAAAGAGAAATTAAAAGGGCCGAAGGTCAGCCCAGATAGATGGTTTGGCTTGATGCTGCTATGTGGGAATTTTGTTGTGTAACAACATCCTCTGTCAGCCAACGGGTCTAAAGGGCTACCTCTCAAAATGTGATCAACCAAAATTTGAATTTCTATTAAAAATATGTTCATATTTAGTATCTAATAGTGTACTATGTAGGATTTGACTAATAGGAGGATACCTTTGTTTTGGCAAAATAAAACAATTCCATCTATTACCAACAGATTTTGGATCTAACGGAAATGGTCAGTATCATAATGTGACGAATTAAGATTTGAATCTCCACGGGAGGACAATCCAATCCATCATCTCTCTCTCTCTACACATCCTCCTCACCATCATTAGCAGACTTCAGTCTCAACAATATCAGAACCGTAACTAACCAAAAGCTTTAAACTTGAAGCACAAACTAGCTATTAAAAATTAGTAATTCAAAGAAGCAGAAGCATAACCTTACTGCCATTACAGGTCATGGTTTCTCTCGGATTTACCAATATTTTTAGTAAGTGCTTGAATACTAATATAGCTGCGTATAAGAGGCAAATTCTTCTGGCCTGAATAGTCAACAAGATCAGATGAGAGAAAACAGAAGTTTTACCGACCACTAATTTCCTTATAAATATCAGAAAAGGGACAGATTTCAGTATATGCAACCCCAGGTCCCCAGCTACGATTAATGCACAGATATCATGGGCAAAATCAAATAGAACTTTCAAAAGAGTATTAGAAATTTCCTTTTCCCTTTTTGCTCCACCGATCTTTGAAATGGATGATTCAATACCATGGCAGAAGAATCTTCTTCTGCAAAGCAGAGAAAAGCATCCACTATCCTATAAGATATGCGATAGATGGTTCTACCTCCACTAAATTAACCCTCTCCAAAGGCAAAGACTTTGGCCATACCTCTCGCAATGCCCTGGATCAGCAAGTTTCAATCACCACAGAAGTCAGAAGTTATAATATCAAAACCATCAATACATCATAACAGAGTTAAAGTGTCCTTTACCAGAGAGCTGATCCTGTTCTAGTACTACAGAAATCTAATACCTTAATTAGCTGGGAGAGATCGGGAAGCCTTGAAATTGACAAGTGCTGTTACAAAATTTTGATACCCATCATGTTGCGAATAGTGTATGGAGATCTGATGATTTGACGGATAAGGGTATTAAAGAGTTCAATACATGCATTACATTGGAAGCCACCAAAGGTTAGGAGGATTAGAGTGGCTATTTAGAAATCGAAAAGCTTCCTTTCCTGGCTTGTGGGATATGCTCCTATGCTTCTTTGTTTCTATTATAGCTAACAGCTTTGGTCCCTTGCTCAAAAAAAGAAAACTGCTGAGATTGTCAAGCCTGTGTGAGTTTGAGTTCAAGGGGTTTGCTTGGTTCAAATTTTTTAAACATCCCAGGAAGTTTTCAGGAAGCTTTATTCAAAGTGATTTCCCACTAATAAGATTAGTTGTAACGGATTACATTATAAAGAATCAGAGTTCGAGTATTTATTAAAAGACGTGTCTAAATTTAATGTTGGAGAGTACCTAAAAAAAGGCTTTCAATAAGACACTCTTACACGTTAAAAATGAGACAAGGTTAACCCGGCAAATAGTTGGTAATTAATTTCTTGTTTCATTACTATAATTTTTGGAAAGTTTGACTATTTATCATATGAATATACTACATGATACTCTAAATATAAGTTATTGTTGGTAGTGTAAATTACACTAACAACAAGGTTTTAAATTTATTATAGGAGGGAATGGTATTTTAACTGAACTTCATTAGACTTTTTAAGTCATTTCTTTCATCGTGAGAGAGGTGTAAAGCTTGGTTTCTTAGAAAATTAAAAGTGACTAAAGTGACATGAACTTTATTATTTTCCAAAAAAAAAAAAGTTTATCGTCGCTTTCTGCTTACACTTTGGTCAAGTGACCCCAAATGTGAAATAATCTCAGCTGATCTAACAGTATAAAAGAGTTAGTGGTGGTGTAATTAACAGTAGCATACAAAGTTGTTAAGATTCTACTACTGTCTTGTGCGTGTGGGAATCAATAGTAATGTTATTTAATCGTACAACAGCGTAGTTTGAAAGTTAATAAAGCTGACGCCGGAACCTTGGATTAAATAAATAAATAAAATATAAGAGGGGAAAAAGAACCGTTAGATTTACAGCGTTAATTAATTAATTAATTAATGGTTGGGGGTTGGTAATCAGCATGAATGAATGAATGAAACTGGCGACACTCATGTGGTCCTCCTCTCCACTCTGACGCTCCTCATTCTTTTGTGCCCAAAATAGGTCCAATCCCATACGATTGTGGACCACCCAATCATAACACGACACGTCAGTCCCCAGTTTTTTCCTTCTTCAAATCCATGCTCCTGAAAAGTTCGAATATCCAATACTGAAATTCACAGCATCCTATGATATATTGTGCTTGTCTGAAAAGGGGAGAGAAGTGATTTTAAATAAGTCGAGGTAAATATGTGAAGGAGATTATCTCAATTTGTAGAAAAATACTGTTGAACGTGCTTTTGGGGAGTGTAGAAGCTTTGACAAACATGCCCATGTGCCCGTTTGGGAACGTGGTAGAGAAGTACTTTTACGCAAGCCGGGATAAATATGTGGAGGAGATTATCTCATTTTACGAAAAAACAATATTAAACGTGCGTTTGACTTTTGAAAACGTCGTTCCAAACAAGCCCATTATTAACAACTCAATAAAAATATGTTTTCAGTGGTTGAATTATTCTGCGTGGTAATTCTCCTTGAATCTAATATACTACATTACATCCTTAATATAAAATCAGTTGAATTTTATTTGTTAGATTAAAATGATATATAATTTAACGATACACACAAGTATTCTTTAAACTAATTTGTTTGACTTATAAAATGATATATAAACTAATGATGCACATAATTATTTTAGAATATATTATAATTAAATAATTTATTTAACTTCCTTTAATATCATGAAAAAAGAAGTTAATGACATATATTGTATTGAATATCAAATGTATTAGTAGAGAGAGAGAGAGATTGTAGATAATAAATAGTAGATGAAAATAAGAGGAGCAGTGACAGATTGAGAAATGAAAATTGGTGTTGCCAACGCATGATAGTTTGATTGATGAGAGGAGGAGGTGTTATTGCCTCAATCAACGACATGCTTCTTCATGTTCTCCCTCCAGTCAAGGGGACTCTGTGAAAATCACGTGGTATAATCTTTAATATAAGAGGTAATTAACATTTTTTGTGACTATTTAGACAGCTAATTAACTAATATATTTATAATATTTTTAAATTAATCTATAGGTATATAAATTGATAAATAATTTAATATTATAACATGCATAAATATATCATACTATTGTTATAGTTAAGTAATTTATTTAATTTTTAAATATTTTTAAAAATTTGAATTAGTTCTTACATCGTAGATAAGATTATATCATTAAGCATCAAAATTATATATATGAAATTACAAATTTTTCCCCCATAATGAATGAATAAAACACCACCGTGGCACAACTGCAGCTCATTTAAAATTTCAGGGGGTCCACTTTAAATTTGGGATCTCGCTTCATCATCCGAAGATTGTCAAATCCCACCGTCCCGTTGACTTTTTTCCCCTAGGCACTTCAAAAAAACACGTATGCTAGGCTAGCCTAGCTTTCTTCTAGCCTTGTCCCCCTAGACTATACCTTCTCTCCCTCATTAAATCATCACGTTATTATTGTTTCTGTTCCTCACTTTCCACAACAATTTAACGTAGCAAGCAACAACCGCACATTCCCCCATCTATCACCCCAAAATTAATAAAGGAATACAATAAATCCTTACCGTTCCATAAATAACTGTAAAATTCATAATTAATCATAATGAATGGAATAAAAAAAACGGATCTTAATTACATGCATGCCCGTTCTTTTTTTATAATTAGTTAATTACCCACACATATGCGATGTTAATTAACCAAACGTTGCGCATTTAAACCAAGATAACAGACATTTCAAAATTCATAAGAAGTATATTGAAATCCGTAAAATCATATCAGAATTTGTAAATTACTTTGAGATTCTCAAACACACGTCATCAAATAGTCATGGGGAAAATTGACTAACCGAGCTTCCGTTCTTGGACGAGCCTCTCCGTCGTCTCAGTAAACAGGCAAGTATGGCTAGCAGAGCCGCCATATATTCTAACAGCGTGTGGAACAAGTGGTGCCTAGATATGGTGGGCTCGAAAAATCGAGTGCATCGTTGGCTGGTGGCAAACGACGGGGGAGAATGCAGAGGGGGGTGGTGCCGGAGATGAAAGGGATGGGTGGGTTCGAAGGGAGAGTGATTCATACAAGTTCCTACAATAGTGGAGACATGAGTATGGGAAGGATCATGGAGAGAGGGGAAAGCTCAAAGTCATGCACATGGAAAAGAGGGGGAAGCCAGAGTTGAGACATTGAGTGGGAGAGAAAGAGAGAGGGGAGAGACAAGCAACATGGAAGAAGGTGGATGGGAGAGAGAGTTTTCAGATAATCATTTAAAAATTTAAATTGTGGACCCACATTTCAAAATTAACGGGCTTTACCTGCAGATACTGTGACATTTTTGTACCTTTTTTTTTATAATTGATAAGCATTTTTTGCAGTTTGGTAAAGTATTTAATGCTAGTTTTTAAGAACATTATACGAGCATTTTTACCCTTTGATTCTTCACTTTTTTTTGTCATAATCCACGTGTTCATTATAGCATATATATATATATATATTATGCTCAGTTAAGTGATGGCAAGGATATATGCTCCATATTTCTATAGCAATTTTCAAGTTATATGGCACGCATAAATCAAATTACTACCATTATATGGGGACACACACATATATGCTTCTTGGGAAACCCCTATCTATGTAACTTATTCTCAACAAAAATTTAGATTTTATTTTATTTTCATTAAAACATCCTTTTCGTCGACAGTTTACTGTGTTGGTTCGAGAAATTTTTCCCTTGATTTTGAAGTACAATACAAACAAAAATGTGATATTTTCTAGGCCAGGAATCAAACAAGAAGAAGATCCGTGAATTCTTCAATCACCACCGATGAAGAGAAAACGAGAGAGGCCAACTGTATTTTTTAAAAAAAAATCGTTGAGGGATTTTATAAAAATTAAAAAAACGGATTATTGACAAAGGGATGATAAAAGGGGGTACTTCTTTAATACTTGTAACCTTCAAATAAAAGAATGCAAAAAAAAAAGTTATTAAAAGGCCAGTCCAAAAAATGAATGAATGAATAAAAATACTAAAAGGAAAAAAAGGGAGGAGGTTTGACCGATCTCTTTAGAGGGTCAAGGGTTGTGTGGTAGAGACAGTAATGATTCGATTTCAGATTGTTCTATTTTAACGGGAATTTAGGTGAATGGATGATTGCAGACTATCATTGTGAATTACCAATACTACTCTCCCACCCTTCCTCTCCCTATTCCTCTTCCTCTCATCCCATATCGCCATTATAGACGCCGCTTACCACGCTTGCTACTCTCTCTCTCTCTCTCTCTCTCTCTCACACACACACACACACACCCACCCCTTGCTCTCCCCTGTATCTGTTAATCATTCACATTTCACACACACGCACACACTACAATATATATATATATATATATATTAATATACATTTGTATACCCCGAGTGGGATGAGCCTGTGACATGATTATCTCTTTTAAGAATATGCAAAATGACAGACAAAGTTGTCCCCTACATTAGTTGGGCATTTGAGTTTTTAATCTGTTCTTTTTCCATATTTTAAGAGATATTGAGT
>JANTPZ010092659.1:0-14015 GCA_025593235.1 Vachellia pachyceras
GAATGCTTTTGGTTTAATTCCAGGAGTACCCAATGGCGGCTTGGATATGCTTCACCCTATTGGTTTACAAGGAACACTCAGACCGCCTATTAATTCATCAATAAATTTGAGTATTCCTCACCAAAGATGTAGAGACTTTGAGGAACGTGGTTTTTGCCTTAGAGGGGACATGTGCCCAATGGAGCATGGTGTGAATCGGATTGTTATTGAAGATGTCAAGGTATCTGTACTCTTATGCTATTCCTATTTATTAAATACAAATGGCTATTTTCATAATGCTACACAAATTCTCTTGTAGAAGGCTCCTCCTGGAGTGTTTTATTGTATTTATTTATTCACTAAGGGTCTGACTGATCTGAAGTAAAGGAAACCTGTGCAATTGGGCACTGCTAGTTTTTGAGCTATTTGTCAATATTTGTCTAGGTTGTAATGCATATGCATCTGGAAATGGTAGATGATTTTCCTAGGTGTGTATGAACCTTCAGTAAGTGACTTGAGAATCAGTAAGTCTAGTTTCATATTGATACCTGTATCTATGATGTCAAAATGGTAGGAGAAATGTTCTTCTGAGCAATTTTGGTTTGTTGCCTATGATTTGAAACAATCATATTAGCAAAGATTATGATAATTTTATGGGAGCAACGTTTTTGTCCAGCCCCTTTGTACTGTCAATCCAATTTACTGTACTTCTATGTAAACTCGCACTTTGTAGGCAGTTAGAAATTTAGTATTTAATTAAAAAAAAATTAGTATTCACCGTGTGAATCTTATGACTTGTGTTAAAAGAATTTTCCAGCAGTTGCAATTTATCAAAAATATGCTGTGTTTGTGTTGATTCAATAGCCTGGCTAAAATATTTTTAATTCTTATTTCAGAGTCTTTCACAGTTCAACCTTCCAGTTTCACTTCCAAGTGCACACCTTATGGGCGCACCAGCTGGGTCTGGATCTTTACATTCAATAAGTGCTTCAACCGCTTCAATGAATAGCAAAGGCATACATGGGAAAGCTGGCAAGTCTGGAATAGGTAATGATGGTTTGGTATTGGGTGGTGGATACCCGGGTCCTGGTTGCACAAGTGGAGCTGATTTTTATGATCCTGATCAGCCCCTTTGGAATGATAGTGGCCTTGAAACATCAAATGCGCTCCTTAACCTACAGTCATCCAAGATTGATGAAACTGAGCCCTTCTCCAGTGATGCTCCTTCTGATAGGCATAATGTGAGATTATCCATTGCTCCAGAGAGAGATTCTCCAATTGGAGCTAGCAGAGCTTTAACTTCACAGAGTGCTAGTTCATCAGTTTGGGCCAGGATTGGTGGTTCAAAAAATAGATCTGATGGGAAAGAAAAGGTTAATCCTATGATGGGCACCTTTCAGTATCCTGATTATCAGTTAAAAGAAGACAATGATGAATTAAATTGTTTTCACAGCTCTTCCCAGCAAGTGAAGCAAATCATTGCAGATGATGCTGGCCCAAAGTCCATGGTTTCATCTCTTAAGGCACAGGCTGATATACGCAATACCCGGAAGCCATCACAAAAGGCGCAGCGTACTTTATTTGTAAATGGAATTCCACAGAAAAGCAACAGAAGGGATGCTCTTCTTTCTCATTTTCAAAAATTTGGGGAGGTTATTGACATTCATATTCCAATGAACAGTGAGCGTGCTTTTGTCCAGTTCTCAAAGAAAGAAGACGCTGAAGCTGCTTTGAAGGCACCTGATGCTGTAATGGGTAATCGGTTTATTAAGCTATGGTGGGCTAATCGTGATAGCATTCCGGATGACAGCATTAGCAGCAGCAATGGTGTTACTGCAACTGCCCTTGGGCATTCATCTGCTTTGGTTCCTTCTCATACAGTTGTCACTGATATGGGTAAAGATATCCATCAAACAACTGCTTCAAAGACAGTTTCTGATGCATCCCCAGCTCCTGATCAGCCTAAGCTTGTGACAGCAAATGGACCCAAAACTGTGCCTCCATTGCAAAAGAAGCTTGAAAACTTGGAGCAGCTCAAGGAAGAATTGCACAAGAAACAGGAAATGCTGGATCAAAAGCGGAATGAGTTCCGGCGCCATTTGGACAAACTTGAGAAACAAGTAAAAACTGAAGTCTTTACACTATTTTAACTATGCATGCTTGTTTAGATGCTTATGACTGCCTGACTATAAAACCTCAAAGGTTGTAGCATTTCATTGAAATATTTTAAGTGGTTAACCTCTGCATGAAGTTCAAAATATTTCTCATGTAAAATAGTGAAGGAAAAGGGGCAGGGAGAAGTAGACAGAAAGGAGGAAGACAAGGAAGAGCATGAGGGAGGGAGGAAACGCAAATTTATCAACTTACAATTCATCAGAAAGTGTGCTTGGGCTGTTTATAAATGCCTAGTTCTAGTGACTCCAATTTCCAATATTCTAAAAGACAAGGCAAACATTATTTAAATTCAAAATAAACTAAATTTTGAACAAGACAAGATATGATAATCCTAATCCAACGAAATTTATTTAAAAGGTAATCTAAGCATCCTAATTCAAATAGAAATAACCTAACATAGAAAAAATAAAAGAATCATGATAGTTGACCCAAAAAAGGATCCTGATATAGACAAAATACCCCATTTTGTATTATTGCGCTGCATTTCAATATATGTTGAGATATGCTCTTCATAGTTTTGGTCTCTTCATATGGAAATGTGTCATTGTTCCATTGTTTTGTTTTGGTTGCTTTCTTTCTTTTTTCTTTTTAAAAGAAAGGCGAAATGATGTTGATAAAGTTTAAAGAAATTACATATGTGCTTTGTTTCTTCTCAAATTTTATTTGTTAACATATTTAGTAGGATGATAGATTTATTTTTCTTATACACACACAGATTAAATACATGTTTTTAAATATATTCTGAAAAGTTGATTTTCTGGAACATCTTGTATGGATAAAATTGAGATTTTGTGTTCACTCTCTTGAGTTCTTCCTTTTCTCCCTCATTTCTGTCTCCTTCCCGCCCCCTTTCCTTTCACTCTTTTTACATCAATCACATAGAAGGATCACTTATAACTAATATCTTCCTGTTGCTACATTCTACTGAAGTTTATACTATTATTGTATATAAGCTTGATTGGATGCCACTCTTATCCGTTGTATCATATTTTCAGAGAGTTACTAAAATAAGTCCTGAGGGCCTTGAATTAATAGCTTAAGCTTTCATTTTGGTTTGATCGTGGACATAGTATTCAAGACCAAGTGATCTAGACTATAGAGCTTGATCCTTTCAATCTCCATTCTATTATTTAAACTAAGTTCCAGGAACAAGAATGGTGGGCCTGTCTCACAGTAGGCTTAAAGCTCATATGTGCTTTTATTTGAAGGGAGTGCAATTGTAGATATCAATTAAAACCAATCATGATCCTTCATGTAACATTTTTAACTTGAGTTGAATTATTATTGACAACTCAATTCTTAATGTTTTGATCTTTTGCAGGCCACAGGACTCAAGGGTGAAGTAGTTACTGAGCAAGCTGCCAAGAGACCCAAAACAGGCGTGTCAGCTGATGATAAATTGGCTTCTCAATTGTCTGATTCTGGCTTGGCATCTCCACACGCAGAGACAATAGCTGATAAGAACAGTACATTGGGGAACCCTGTATCTCGAAGTCCAAAAGCAACTGCAATTATTGCACAGCAAGAACTCACAGCCCTGAAACTGCCAATTCGACCATATGCACCTGTAAATAGATACAAATTGGACAATCGTCCTACTTCATTTAAAATCATCCCCCCTTTACCAGCTGGACTAGCAAATGTAAGTCCTCTCTCTTTCTAGTTACAAGAATAATTAATTCATCATGTGCTTTCATTTTCTTCATCATGTTTGAATCTGATTCATTAGTTTGACAGATCTCTGTTAGACACTCACATGGTAGAACAGTAAATGGCAGATTTGCCAAAAGCAATCCAACATATTTTAAACTATATAACTTTAGTTGTCTTTTGGAAAATGAAAAATTAATGTAAGTACAAAAAAGACCATTGCTTAATGAAATACTAATTATTTTTAGTCTTATAGATAGAGGAAGAAAAAGAAAGAATGAGGAATATGGATTTAGAGAAGAAATAATGGTTAGTACTGCTTGAGACAAACTTCATGGGTTGCTCACGATCTTTTTTTCAGCTCTTGTTATGCCATTTTCTTTGGCACTTAAATATGATGGATCAAAATCAGATTTTGTTATGGTCCTCCTCTAAACAAGAAGATAATAAACCGTGAAAACAGAAATAACAACGAGTGGGGATAACTTGAGAATGATAATATTATCACAAGGAAAGAACTCCTCTGTTACCCAATTGTGATGCACAAATGGAACTACACTGGGAGTGTAACGATTACAGGACAGACAACAACGAATACAAATACAAGTTACACACTGATAGGAACCAGTGTCCTCTTCTAGTATACTCTAGAAGGAAACGTTTACAGCTCTCTAAAACAATGGATTTGCCAAACTTTTGAGAGGTTGGCACTTCCCCAAAGGGCCAAAACCACACTTCAAAAGTTCTTCTCTTCCTTCCCTGCCCTTTTATTCCCCCAAAATAATAAGAGGTTTAATAATTCTTTTTATGTCTAACAAATATAATGTCTAGGATATGACGATGTCTTATAAATATCCCACATGTCAATGGCATGCAGTGTAGAAATATTCAATTTTTATTGCAAACTCCTACCCCAGGTCCTTGATTGGATTGGAAATTGAGGTCCTTATATCAGTTCCCTCTCGAAGAGACAATGCTCCAATGCTCTAGTGCTTTGCTTCTATTATTTATACCTTATGCATTTTATGGGTTGAGAGATCGAGAAGGGAAAGCAAGGCAAAGAAGGATTGGCTCAATCCTTTGTTTTGTTACTATTGGATGGAGGGAGGGAAAATTTCTTTAGCAGTTGAACTCTCATTTGGCTCATTTTTTTTTGTCAATCTTTTGATTTGGGTTGAGAAGTTTTGGGACCCACGTATTCTTGAAGTGAAGGCTTTCTGTCGCCTGCAGTCTGGATTGACCTTTACCCTTAAACCTGAGTTTCAGCCTTGTTTTTTATTGTTTCTTTGTGCGATAAGCTATATATAATCTGGTTGGGAAGATTTTGAGGCCTTCTGAGTTTGTGCACAGCCCTTGGGTGGATAATGAAGGATTTTTAAGTAACCTTTAAATATCCTCCAAACCATTCGGTCCTTTATATTTTCCAGTTTCTCCAATACGGAAGCTTCTTGAAGGTGAGAATTTCTCCAACAGGGGTTTTTTTTTTTACTATCATTTTCGTTCCTTCTTTCCACATGTATCTCTCTACTTGTGAATTTTGATTCCTTCCCTTCTTTCACTCCCTACTCCCAAACATAGTCTTAGATTAGGCCTTGGCATGACAGTATTGTGAACATGGACTGTATTTATGAGCCATCAGCAAAATAATAGATTAAGATTATACGTTTGATTTGATGGAGCCAGCATCCAAGATGCACTAACACCTATATATCCATATGCCTGCGTTGGGCATGGGGCCGCAAAGACTACAAGACATGAACAGTTGTTATGTAAGGAGAAAGAAAGTACGGGGATAAGAAGGGGAAAAAAGAAAACCTTTTTGGGGGAGGGGGATTCGAACCTTTTCTTGAGAGGATTAGAGAGATCCTTTCCTGTTTTTGTTTTTATATGTTTAGTTTGGATCGTATAAGGGAAATGGTTAAAACATCATAACGTTATTCTTCATACCAGTTCGTTAACGCTCTCATTATTTGTCTTTCAGGCTGCTATTTTGAAGGACCATTTCTCACCGTATGGGGAGATTTCTGCCGTGGAGGTAGAGGATGTGGGAGACCATGATAGTAGCCAGTCAGAGGCACGTATAAGCTTCACTACCCGTCGGGCAGCTGAGAGGGCATTCATTAATGGGAAAAGCTGGAAGGATCAAAATCTCAAATTCATGTGGCTGACACCTGGTAATTCTATCACTGATAGAAAAGTATCTGCTTCCAAGGAGCCTATAGATAGAGATGATCATCCAGAAGAAAAAGATCAAGTTATTCAAGAAACTAACATATCTAGAGATGAAGAGCCTTTGGATTCTGGCGTTAAAAGTTGTTCGGAGCACACGGACGACCAGCTAGAAGAATATCACGTTATGGCGGAAGCTATTACGTCAGGAGACGAAGAACCCTTAAATTCTGGAACCAAAAATAGTTCAGAGCACAAGGAAACAGGTGAGGATTGTCAGTGTAATCAAATTTCTTCTGCCGAACAATCACCTGAAGGCAATGCCTGTTGAGGATCTGCTATTAGTCAGATTTGTACAGCGAGGTAAAATGTTTAATCTTTTAAATCCTAATTTTCAGGAGCCTATTTCAACAATTTCTAAAAGTTCATTTTTCCATATGCTCACTTTTTTTTTTTACGCTCGAGACATGTAAGAAGGATCTTTCGTTCTTTTTTGCTCCCGCCTGTATTGGGTGGTGTAGTTTGAATGGTGCATCCTGTTGTTTTTGCAGCCTAGGCATTTGTAGGATCAAAGATTTAAGGTAAAAACTCTGTTGAACACGATTGATCTGTTACATAAACATTTTGGATCTCTGTATCAAAAGTATAATTAAAGCGGGTAGTTTGTGCTCCTTTGCAACCTGTTCACTTGGGTATATACGTAATATATGTTCAGTTTTTTTTTATTTTGTGGATATTTACAATCAAGATTTTAATAAAAATATTATACGTTGAATTCATTTATGATTCAGAGTGACATGATTGACTTTATTGAAGAAGTATTTAATGCTGTGTTTTTATTCCTTGCTCTGAATGGATGTATCTATTCATGGGCCATTTGTTTTCATTTTGTTGCGCAGTTTTCTTTTCTTGCAAAAAAAAAAACATTATTTTCATAACAAAAAAACTGCCTTTTGATTTATTATTTAGAGTGACCGACGCTGGTACTCAGGAATTTACTAAATTCATTTTCTGTTTTGGTTATGCATCAACCTCTGTAGGGCTAAAATTTCCCCGTTGCATCTTTTTAGAATAACATGATGTATACGAGGGGGAGGCTCAAAAAAGAAGAAAGAAAAGAAAAATAAAAGGGATATGAGAGGAAGTAAAGAAAGAAAGGAGCGAGGGGTACAATGCCGGGAAAGTGGGCTGGTCTGTGTGGGTTGGCAGGGGGCGGGTTGGGATTTCCCAACCCGCAGCCCGCCATGGCGGTCGCATTTTATTTTTTTAAAAAATAAAAAATAAGTTCTTTTTCATTTTTTTATCCAGTTTTTTCCTATAAAAGATATTCTCTTTCAAATTCTATGAATAAATGTTCAATAATTTCCTAAAAATTTAATTTAATATTACCTTTTCCTTTATAAAAAATATTTGGATGGAAAAAATAAAAAAATACATAAAACTATATATATTTTTTTTAAAAAAATAAAAAGCGGGTTAAGCAGGCCAATTCGCGGGCTCAGCCTGCCTAACTCACGGGTTCAAGGTGGCGGGCTGGCGGGCCCAACCCGCATTACCGGTACTAGTATTGTATGACATCATCTTCCATGGTTTTAGAAAACGAGTTGTAAGATTAGGAAAGTAACGAAATTTAGAGGCTTTTTTGGTTTCACATTCCAAAATCTAAGTTTTACCCTAAAAATTAGGTTTTGTCCAAGTGCTCATTTTTTTAGAGAAGCTGTTTTGGATATAAAATCTCGATTTGAAACATATGTTTGAAAAAACTATTTTCATGTTAAATCACACCTTCTTTCTTAATAAACTTTCTCTTTCATACTTTTTTTCTTTCTCTTTCTTCTTTCCTACCTACTTTTGGCCTCATAATTTGTAAAAGTCAAAACTTCTCAAACACAATCACCTTTTCAAAATTTAGGTATTTCCTTGGAATCCATAAAAACTATTATCCAAAACCTAAATTTCACATCGAAATAAATAAAAGATATTCTCAAAAGGACTTCCAAATGAGTCCTCAGTCTGCTCAAATATAAACAAAGATTGATGAAGAATATCTGCATCCTTTAAAAACAATAGAGTGCCCATTCACTCATATTTTGGGTTAAGTGGTAAGATGTTTGAATGTTTCAATTCTCACTATATAAGAGAGGTTTAAGCCCTAATTCGGCGTTTGAAGAGGCATCCTAATTCTTGAGTATTTAGGTAAACATACAAAATAATTGATAGCTGACCTTGCACAATATTAGTATGATCAAGAAGGAATGTAATTTCGTATTACTCGTAGATAATTGATAAGTTCAACTCTTTTAAAAAATTCTCATACAAAAAGTGTTTATTTAAATTAACGGTGAAAACTACTTTTCTAATTTGATTTTACGGTTTATAAGATAAGTATAAGAGAATTTTTATTTGGATTTATCTACACTGTTCTATAATGCCATCACAAATTATCAATTATCCTATATTGCGAAATGAAATATTGTAACATATTTAATCCAATATCAGAATGACCTGCTACTAGTCCAAAAATTGTCCTTCTGGCAAGCAAAGACGGGATTCATTTGAGAAATGAACGCTCCACTTTTTTCTTGAACTTCGAAACTTTTTGGGGATAATTTTTTTTAGTGAATCCAGAGTTGAATTTCTCCCATAAGCTAATTCCTCTCTTGAAGATGAGCCACAGCCATAGACTTCACTATGATCACAACAATGTTTTCAGCCTCTCTCGCATGTATCATTGGTTTTGATGTGTGTGTGTGTGTGTGTGTGTGTGTGTGTGTGTGTGTCTTTCCATGAGAATTCATCCGGACATCGTTCATATCTCCGATGTCACTCCAAGGAAAAATTAATAATCTAATACCTAAAACAGAATCTTTCCAACCTTTGATTTACCTCCAAAGTCCAAACTATACCAGAGCTACAATAACAGTTGGAATCCACTGTTGTACAACACACCTTATTTTCACTCACACAATTGATGAAACATGTTGAACATGGAACAAAAGGCCCTCTAAAGCTGGCACACAAACCCAGAAACCAATCCCAAATTCATTCCTTTTCTTTTCTTCCTATCACGTCCCAAAGGCTTTGCTCTTTGACTTCTCTCAGTCACCGACTCCAGTGCCTCTGCAGTGTCCTGAGTGTGACCAAATCAGGTGTTTCTGGTTGGGTTCCCCCGCGACCCACATATTTCGAAGGGGATACAAGGAATATCCCCTCCATATTTTTGATCCTCGAGCATAATTGATCATATTAGTCAAGAGTTGAGAATGCCATGCACAAGGTCATCAGGTGGTTTACAGTTGTACACGGAACCTGTATCCCGAAGTTACGCTATACTTGAAGCATGTGGTGCCCTGATTTCTCATTTTCTAGTTTCACAACTTTCTGCAGTCCATGGATCACAAACTTGAATGTTAAACTATTTGGAGCATATCCCACATTCTGCAGCCTATCCTGAACCTCCATCAACTCGGTCAACTGACCAATCTCAGAAAGGACTTCAAGAACTGCATTGTAGCTTTCATTATCATAAACTTGGAACTCCTTAGCAAAGAATTTCAATATTGACTCTGCTTTTTCAACATTCTTTTCCTTGCAATAACTGTTGACTAACGCCCTGCATATTTCTTCATCAGGTACAAAACCCATTTTAACCATGTCTTCCAACAACCCTTCAGCTTCCCAGTTCCTGTTTTTCATGCACAAACAGCGTATAATAACTCTATATGCTGTGAGATTTGGCTTCATACTTCTCTTTATCATCTCAGATTTTAACCCTACTGCATCGTCCACATTATCGGCTAGACATAGGGATTCAATGATTTGATCGTACGTGGTTTTTTCTAGCACATAACCATCATGAGAGATTCTTTCTAGAAGATTTCTGGCAGCAAAAGGTCGACCTTCTTGAAACAATGCGATAATAAGATAATCAAATACATCACTAGGAATCCTGATCCTAAACCTCTGAAGCTCCGCAATCAAATTCAATGCTGCAAGCAGTTTTCCATCTCTTCCATATCCTTCAACAATAAGCCTACAAGTGAAACTGTCTGGGATAATCCCATTTCCAATCATATCATACAACAACGACCTAGATAATTGCATCTTAACTTCTTTGCAGTAACCAAATATGAGAGTATTATACGACACAATGTCTGGATTTATCCCTCTGTTAACCATCTTATGGAAGAGCTGATGAGCTTCCCTGGTCTTCCCCTCTCGAGAGAGACCGTTCATCAAGGCTGTATATGTAATCAAATCAGGCATCACACCTCTCCTGTACATGATCTTATACAGATGGAATGCATCTTCCAACCTTCCTTGACTGCAATAGCTATTAACCAGTGTGTTATATGTAACTAAGTCAGGTTCAAATCCTTCTTCTTCCATCTTCTCCAGAAATCCATTCACCTTATTTGTATCTCCAATTTTGCACAAAACATGGGTCAAGATGTTGAAGGTGTGACCATTCCTGTGTATACCAAGTCTTCCCATCTCTTCATATACTTCCCAACAATGACCAATATAATTAAATTTGGATAACCCATTCAATAGAAAATTGCAGACTATAACACTAGGGACAAAACCGGCCTCTATGGTTTTTCTGAAAGTTCCTAACCCCTTCTCTACCATACCCACCTTAAGATAAGCCTTGGTGAGCATATCAAAGATAAGGGGACTCCAATTACAATCCTCAGTACACACAACAAGATTTTGAAATATATCCTCATTTGGAGAAACTTCCTCAACTAAATGTATTAGTTCTGACAATAGTTTCATGGCCTGTGGGCACATTCGTGACCAAGTAAGTATGTGAATAATTATACAATAGTTGTGAACGGTGGGTCTGATGCCCAAGTCGTTTTTAACCCAACTGAAAAAAGTTAGAGCCGAAGCGCAGTCAGATTGGCATCTCAGCAAAATCTTTGAAATTTCACGGGCACCCATATGTGGAAGAATATCTTTGATATCATTCTGAAGAAGATTAAGGTGGAAACAATTCTGTTTAAGGTTTGAACAAACAAGGTTGACTATATTGTTGGGGTTCTGGGTAGGGGCAAGAAAATTGAAAAGGGGATTCGAAATGGGTTTCGACGGAGAACCCGGTACAATTGGTAGTAAAGACGAAGAAGAGGACGATGTCGACGGAAGTGTGGATGATTTTCTGAAACTGATGTTGAAGGAAGATTCTGAAAGAATATTCCGGTGGAGCGGATGAGGTACAGATTTAGAGTGGTTTAAAGCAACGAGGATTTTGTGAGTAGCTGAACAGATTGAAGTTCGAGACATTAGGTGATTCCGAGCATGAGAAAGCGTAGAGCGAGGGAGAAACTTACCAAGTAAGCACCAGAGAAGCCGTCATACTTTCATCTCTTTGGCGACATCGAGTGTCGCAACGGGATCGATCATCGAGTGACTTGGTAAGCGAGGAAGAAAAAGGTACCGTCGTTTTGTATTGTGAGAGAAAGGAAGGCAGGCAAGCTGAGGTGGTTTCCTTTATATTTTCGTTTAATCCAGGTGGGACGTTAAAATGGAAAAATTGAGCTAGATATTATTCACTATCGGGTTTTCTTTGATCCCATAAAAATATTTGATGACAAAAAAAAATTAAGGGAAAATTAATCTTTAATCAATCAACTTCTCATCACGTTGTAATTCAGTCCTTGAACTTTAAGTCGATGTAACTCGGTTCCTATGATTTTGATTCAGTTGTAACTAAAGCCTATAGTTTTAATCATTTTATAATTTATTCTCTAACATTTTATTATATATATGATTTATTTTTTAAAATATATAGACTAAATTGTAAAATTGCTAAAACTATAAGGACTGAGTTACAGTGAATCAAAATTTAGAGATTGAGTTACAACCAAGTCAAAACTAAATGGACTAAATTGTATCGAATCAAAATTTAGTAACTGAATCACAATTGGGTTAAAACTTGAAAGATCAAAAGATGAATTTTCCCAAAAATTAAATATAAATATTTTAAAAGATATTTATATTATTACAAACATTATATAATCATCATATACATTGTGAAATATTGATAATTAATAGATATATATTATAAATCCATAATTGTATATTAAACATTCATAATTATATAACATATAGTATTAAACACCAAAAGGAGAGAATAATTTAAAATAAATAAGAAAACTCTTATCCATCTATTACTGTTTTCCTAAATTACACCTTCATTAAAAAAATATTGATAATTTATTTTAAATCATTATGTTTCTATTTCTTAAATAAAAGATGTATTATATTAGCATTTAATTTAAACAAAATTCCATAATATACTATTTCGTTAATTGAAGTTAATTCAAGACTCTGTTCCAATAAGCATCCTAAGAGACATACAAATGTTGCCGAGAAAGGAGAAAAACCATTTATTTGTCAAGCTATTATGAAAGAAAAAAAAATGCAAAATTTCATTCTATGTTAGAAAATCAAGTTACGTGTTTTGCACCCACTCTTTTCCTTCTACCTCTTTCAAACAATGCAGGTTACATAAAATACAATTCATATAAACAGACCTATAAGGAAAATATCTATATAAAGTACCTAGATGTCAATAATGTAAAAGCTGCTATTGTGTGAAAGCCAAAGTTTGTATAATGTACATGAATATTGGATATATAATTGTACAGCATGCAAAATATCTACAAGAAGCACCGTACCAAAGATTGCAGTAATTTTACCGTCCTACATAACAAATCCTTTACCTCTTTCTAGAATACTCCATACTATATAATCTACCCTCCTTTTCAACCGTCTTCTTTAAACATTTCCAATGAATTTCTATCATTTTTTTTATATGTCACTTCAACTCTTCACTATATATCTTCATTATGAATTTCCTCTAAATGGAGGATTTATGAGAGGACATAATTCTGGCTTTTGCTTCAACAAAACCTGGAACTTCTGTTATGTAGTTTCATCATATGTCAAGCAACAATAAAGCTGGCAAGCTTAAGCTGCTTATCTAACGGCAAATAGTCCTTCAATAACATACATGTATGATACATTACTTGCAACAGCAATTTGGCCATATGATCCTCACTTTCATCAATGGGCTGTGCACTAGGCATGTAAGTATCACCTGCTATCTGTGCAGCCCAGTTGAATATACGTTCTGTTGATGAATAGAGATTGGAAACAACAGATTCTGCAACAAAATCCCAACTTTGGTCTGCTAAAAGAGACGTAAGGGTGACTGGAATATCATTCAGTACTGTTTGTTCATTCACAATTATTATGGGCATATATTTGCAACAGGTAGCGGATAGCAGACCAATGAACTGCAGAACCTGTAGGATAAAGAAGGATATGCATGTAAGGGATATGGTTTGGATCATTATTTTGAAAAACACATCTAAAATAATGAATGAAGTCAAGGTTGAAAAAAAGGTTCACTATATTAGCATGATCGTCACTAATAAAAATATAATGTCCTCTGCCTCTTCTCTAATTTTGTAAAACAAAAAGAAACAAAATATGAAAAAGATGTTCTGATTTTTTTAGATCAAATAACTAATTTTGTTTTTCAAAACACATAATCAAAAAAGCATTTTTCAAACTTTTTTTAAGGAGAATCACCATGAGGTCCCAAGGAAAAAATGTAACCATCAAAACGTCCCAATTACAAGTGAGCAACATAAAACTATTGCCATTTTCTGTATTGGAATTTATCATTGCACGTTGTTCAGTTGATATGCAACTTATGGGTTATTATATTCCTTCCTTGGAATCTCATAATAAGTCTCCCCTTTTTGTTTTTCATTTATTGTTTTTAAAAGCAACACTGTTCTGAAAACAAAAAATCAAACAGTCCCTTGATATCTTGGCCTTAGTCTTCAATGCTGAGTGCTGCACCTAATACAAATCCATCACTGAAGATACGAAGATTTATTTCCTACCGTGGAAGGATAAGGGGACACACAGCTAATTTCAACAGCATCAACAAGCCACTGCCTTTTGATGCTCCCTTCTGCATGGTGCAAAGCCGCCACAACTTCAATGAGCACATCCCAGTG
>JANTPZ010092660.1:0-16817 GCA_025593235.1 Vachellia pachyceras
CTTTATTGTTATATGTTTGTGGGCCTTTTAACGTCTCTGAACAATTTGGATCTGATGTGTTTCATGATAACCCAAACAGATACTTATTGATACACTCCTTACAAAAGGAGGGGTTGCGAGTTCTATCCTTGAATGGTATAAAGTGGGCAAGAGTTAGAATAGATACCCTAACAAAAAAATTAAAAATAAATGCTCTTGTAATTAGAAAACCTATAAGAGGGTACTGCCACAAGGAAAAACATATTTGATATGTTCACTGATTCATTTAACTTGAATTCATGAAGACAGGATGCTACATCTCCTAACAATTTGTATTAACTCATGTCAAGTATAGAATACTATAGATACATTGTTGTTTATGATTATAATATTAATATATCATTATTTTTATACATAATAATTTGTATTAACTTTTGTCAAATATATAATGGATAGGAACATTTCAGAGTCGAACCTTTGATTTTATTGGATGCTATAGGAGTTTAATGACGTTATTATTGTGATTCTCATAATTTGGTTTGTAAAGACCAAATTACTGAGTTTAATATGAACATTTTAATGGTATGTTGTTGATGAATATTGTCACTCCCTTTATTAAATTAGTTGCTACAGGAGTTAGCTAAAGAGTTTTTTTTTTCTAGTTTAATTTTTTTTTAGTGCGATGTTGCAAATGTTACCTTTGGTGGTACATCCGTTGGAGGTTGGTGGCGCGTCTCTCAAAGTGCCATTTTTTAAAATAGTGAGATGATATGTTTAAAGGCTTTGATGCATTCTTTTGAATTTGATCTTTTTGTATTACCTAAGCTTATATTATTAATATGATTCATTATTTCATTAGAAACACTGACTTTAAATTTAAAAAAAAGTTTACGCAACATTGAATTTTAAATATGGAAATAAATTTTTCTTTTAGAAAATTTAGTTTTGCAAACAAACATTGTTGGGTTTTGAAATTTGATGGCTAAATATTTCTTATGACATCTCTATATACTATTAATAAATTTTCCTATGCTAACATGGCCAAAAAAGAAATAAGAAGGCTAAATTATATTAATAATATAAAGTACGTCATGAGAGTGATACAGAGAAAAAAAAATATAGGGTTGATTTACAATCATCAACTTTCACCCATCCAATATTAAATAGCTTTAAAATGTGTAAACATATCTATAAACATTTGAAATAAGAGCAACAAAAATGTTATGACCATTATATGTGTATGTTCAAAAAACTTATACTAGACTAGTCCAAAGCGTAGGATGTGGTCCACCTAGAGGTTCAACATTCAAATTCCAAGAGGAGACATGGAATCTCTCCAGGAGCTCAAATCCGTCGGCTGCATCCCTCAAACATCGGACCAAATAGTTAGATTCAAAGATCTAATGACCACTACCTTTGAATCTTTAGGGGTCATTAGACAGGGAGGATATGCGACGAAGGTCGTAGACGACTATTTATATAGCAAAAATATCATCTTGTCCCCTTATATTTTCTCTCCACAATTGTCTGATTTTTGATCTGAGGGTGGTAATCACTCATTTTCTCTGAATGCAGATTGTCACATCCGCTAAACCAAGTAATCACTGATATACACTGTCTCATTATGCGAAGATGGAAGCTGAAAATTATACATTGTTACAAGGAAGAACTTGGTTGTGACGAAGAATGCTCATAGATCGAGCACCGGTTATGTTTATTTTCATGAACCACCTAGTTACTGTCTAGGTTATCTGTACCTCGATATGGGGTCCAGCTTAGGGGATGCTTCCCCTGGCATTTTTTCTATGTAACTGTTCTAAAACTAAGCTCTGCTTGTGTAATATCCCAAATTTCGTATACAGAAATAAAGGCAAAATCGATGAATTAAGAAATGATTTGAGCCCCGTAAATAAGAAAAATAGAAAGGAAAATACCTATAGATAAGAAAGGATAATCGACTAAGTCACTAGTCTTGAAAATTCGAAGTAAAAATGACCAAAGGGTAAAATGATCAATTGGCCTAATAATAAGGGTAAAATGGTCATTTTGAATAATAAGGCATAGGGCACAAAATGGCATCAAATAATACGGACATTTTGGTAATTTGGTCAAAAGTAAACAAAAAGTAAAGTTGACCAAAAAGTCAAAGTCAACTCAAAAGTCAAAGTTGGCAGAAAATGTCAAAGTCAACCAAGGGTAAGGTTGGAATTAATAAAAAGTATAAAAGTGATGGCATTTTGGTAATTATGAGAAAGGTAAAAAAGGAAGTGGAATTTTCGTAATTATGGACAAAGTACAAAAGGCAATGGCATTTTTGTAATTAAGGGTTTTTAGAGGACTGGAAGACAGAGATGTAATTATTTGAGGTAGCAGGAGCCCTCAAATGCCGAAGACCCAAACTAAGAAAAGTTTAATTAGGTCCTAAAGTAATTAATAAAATTATTACCCCGTATTCAGTGTGTGCAGTTTCAAAGTACGGGGAGCAACAATGCCCAAAAGCCCCGAAGAAAATATTTGAAAATTAATTACGGAAAATCCAGGAAGAGTTTTGAGAAACGGAAAAGAGAAGGAGAATCGGGGGAAAATATAAAATTTTTCCATGTCCTTAAGTCAAGTTGGCCGCCGGAATCCCGTTTTACGGTGTTGCACGCAAATCCAGGAATCCTGACGAGTTACGAGAGAAACCCAGAAATGCTATGGGCTAGGACATGACGCCACCTTAGCAAAGAGGCCTAGGAAATGGTGCCACATGAGAGATAAAGTCTTCGGAAAAGTAAAAAGGTGGTCACCCGCGTAAAGGTTTCTTTAAGAAAATGCGTGCCACAGGATCAAGTAACTAGATCAGGCAGAGGCCCAACCAGCAACCAGAAGCCTAAGGGAGTCTGAAAAGTCACTTTTCAGCAAGAAATTCTAATGGAACATGTGGCACAACCTCCATCAAGTATTTCCAAACTTGGCCTCCAAGAATTAATTTCCATCACACATTATTTCAAGAGGCAAATTAAATTGGAAAACTCTTCTCTCTCTTCCCTCATAACTCTCTCCCTCTCTCATGGTCTAGAATTTCTCTCTTTCCAAGCTCCAAAACCGTCACCTTCAAGCTCTCAAGGGGAAGAAGAAGAAAGCTCACACAATCTCAAGGTAAACACACCCATACAACCACCTCTTTCCACTTCTCTACTCCTTGCAACTTCTACTACCTCTTTAGCGGTTGTTTTTCTTGATCAAAGCCCTCTTTTTGAAGATGAAAAGTTAGCGTTTCAAGGTTGGAAAATGAAAAGGAGAAGGCTTTTGAGGTAGTAAAAGGTTGCAAGTCATTTCTTGAGTAGTAAAGAGTAGCTTTGTGTGTTGTTGCTTGTTTGTGTTGATGTAAGAATTTTTGAAACCCTAAAGCTAGAAGGTGGGTGCTGTCCAGTTTGGGATTGAAAAAGGGAAAGGTTGTGTTTGAGCTATATGGTGTATGGATAGTGATTTGGGAGCATGAATATGCAAGAATTCATGATGAAAAGTTGAAAAATCCAAACCCTTCCTTTTGTTCTGTTTTTTTTTTGAAAATTTATAAGAAATAGAGGGAGTGTGATTTTGATGAGTTTGATGCTTTCATTGGCTTTAGAAGGACAAATTGTGTAGGGTAAAAGTGAAAAATGGATTTGGGAAGCATTAGAGGTCATAAAGTCAAGTTACAAAACCCTAAGATGATTTATAAGAGCAAGAGGGCTAAGTTACGTTTTTATGCATTTTGTGTCTAGTTGATGGCTTGTAAATGATGGTCATATTCTTGAATGATATTTAGGAGATTGAGAAACTAAAGAGACCATTGGGAAAGGCCATCAAAAGAGGCTTAAATCCTCAAGAAAACCTAAAGACATAAGGTAGCAAGACTACTAACTCCTCTAAACTATTTTATGAACTTGTTGTGAATGGTGCATTAAGCTATGATGTATGAACTTATTGTTGTGCATGATATGTGATTTTGATTGCTATGGCCATATGCATGATAATGAAATGTTTGAATATGTCACATGTACCTTGATCATATACACATTTTGAAAAGTATTGCTTGCATATTCACAAGTTTTGTTAGGTAGTTTTGCTATTGGGATTTTCAAAAATCTCATTATTCCACAACTAACCATGTAGGGGCAAGCTCAAGCAAAGGTAAGAATGAGTTTATTGATGGATGAAGATGATGTATTTGCTTGAGTGAATTTGGTGTAAATATTATGATTGATAAGCTTCACCTACAGGTGGTTGTAGTTTGTAACCCATAAACCTCTACATGAAGAAGTAATTGGATATGTGATGGTGCATACATGGATATGGGTTAGACGTGCTAAAGAATGGCAAGAAGTAATCATGCATGATAAAAGGATTGATTATGAACCAAAATGAGGTTTTAGTGATTTTTAAGAAAAGTGAGATTTCAAAATCAATGGGTTCCAAAGGCCATAAAAAACTGACATGTTTCAGACGTCAAGGAAAAATAGCAAACGAGCTCCAATTGAGCTGAAAATTTCCCGTTAAATACTACACATCCTAATCTTTAAATTGATATAAAGTTTATGAAATTTGGATGTATACATTAAGAGCTATGATTTTCCAAAGTTAAGGAAAAAACTGGAAAAACAGACAGTGACCAATTGGATATTGCTACGATTTTGGAATAAACTGATTCAAATGGGCAATGATTGGAACTAATGAGTATTTTTCCCCTATAGATCACTTAATAAACACTCCATTTTGAGTTTTATAGAATTAATTATGAATTTTCAAAGTTTGGTCAGAAATCTGGAAAATGGGTCAGTGAACAGTAACAACATTTTTGAAATTTTCAAGTTCACTAAGAAGGCCAAATTGAATTATCCAAGGCCCAAGAGTGGTTCATAAGTGATCAAATAAGAGGATATAGGGGTAAAATAGGAGGTGTTACAGCTTGCCTTGCTATTAAAAAAAGTTGTAAAGATGGGGGATAAGAGAGGATGTGAGTGAACTTGGAAGAGAGAGTGTGGGTCTTTTTTTTCCTCTTATAATCATATGCATAACTGACAAGTGGGACAAAATTAATAAGAAAATTTACCATCAGGTCTCAAATAATCCAATTAATGAACAAAATGTCTAAAAAATTAGCAAAATTACTATAGGTCCCAATAGTAATCAGTTTGATTGTTATTGACTGCTGCTGAGATTGTTAATAACAATCAGACGAATTTCTGCTGGACCTGATGGTAATCTTACTAATTTTTAGAATATTTTATTCATTAATTACTTTATTTAGGACTTCATGGTAAATTTCGAGTTGGGGGCATTGTGATTGGGTGGACACATGGATTGGCATTAAAAGACAACTGGACAATGTGTGGGACCCCTAAACCTGAAAGTATGTGTCTGCCTCAATCAACAGTGGTCGATGGTGGCGGCGGCATTGTCACTCCACTTGGAAAAGTCCATATACATTTTTACGTTTGGGAAAAGTTCACAAGATTCTTGCCTCTTAACCCTTAATATTTAATTAAAACACTTGTTTGGGGAATTATTATGAGATCTAAAGAAAATATTTAATTATTCAAAAAGTTTTATAACAATTGATAAATATACAGTCACACACTTCAGGACAAAAAATAAAAATATTTTATAATCCTCACACATCATTTTCACCATATCTTCTTTGAACTTTCTTCCATACAAACATAACTGTGCAGAGAAGAAAAGTCTAGATAGAACTGCCATTCCCGGCTTCTAGCTGGAAATGGGCCCTTCATAGCTTATCTTGCCCAGGTTCAAGTGCAGAATTTTCTTTCCACTTTCTTATACGTAGACTTTGGCTTAGAGTTGAGCAAAGGAACCAGATTCAAAAACCAGTTTTAATCTTCTGCTGAGGCTTGGATCATCTCAGATCCATAACTAATGGAAGCATCTTCGGCCATATGGGAAGCCACCAAGTGTTTCTGTGGTTTCCTCAACAACAAAGCTGCATATGTCTACGACTTGGAAGAGAATCTGCAGTTGCTGGAAGAGAAATCGAAGAAGCTTGAGGAGAAGAAGAAAGATGTGGAAGCACTAATAGAAGAACAAGAAAACACCAGAGAAATGCAAAGGTCTCACCAAGTGACTGGTTGGCTGGAAAGAGTTGAGAGCCTTCAAGAGGTATTGTACGCTTTATATTAATTATTAAATTTTTAAATTAATTTCAAAATCAATTAATTATATGAATTACATGAGCAATGATTGTGCGTCACATAAAAGAAATCAATTAATCATGTCTGAAATACTCTACATATCTACTCTTTGCATATATTCTTTATTTACTTGCTTTCTTAAGCTTTTTTATGTAAATTTTAAATCAATTTCCTTCACACAAATATTATCTGAGGTCGTGTTTGGTTCGGGATTTTTTAAGACGAAGGGAGGGAAAGAGAATAAGAGATCGCAATCTCCCAGGATCTCTCTTCTTGTCAACCTCCCCTCCACTGAACCAAACACACAGTAAGAAAAGACATGACACCCTATCAATTAATTAAGGTTCTCCCAAATTTAATTTAAGATAAACTTGTAAATATATCCTTATTAAGAAAATTAATTATTTTCGCAATTAATTTGCATGAGAAATTTCAATATTTACATATCAAACTTTTGTATTTACATGTGGTTAGGATTAGTTTCCTTAAGCAATTGAGTGCATTTATTTACATATGTGTGTTGAAGATCTTACCACCTGTATATCCAAATTTGATATGAAAGTATATGGTCATCGCATTGGGTAGCTACTTAGCAAAATTATATTCACAGGAAATAAATGGTATTCAAGATCGTGGAACTTCACACATTCAAAACAAATGCCTTGGTAAATGTTGTCCAAAGAATTGCATGTCAAGCTACAAGTTAGGAAAGAGAGTTGCCAAGATTCTAAGGAATGTAGATGAAATGGCAATCGAAGGGGAAGGGTTTTGTCAGGATTTTAAAATTGCTCTAAAACGTTTGCGTAAGCCAAATGAGATGCCTTTTGGTGAGACAGTGGGCTTAGATTTAATGTTTGATAAGGTATGGAACAGTATTGAAGAAAGAAATGTTGGTATTATTGGCCTATATGGGATGGGCGGAGTAGGAAAGACTACCTTATTAAAGAAAATTAATAATGAACTTAGGAAGAAATCAGATTTTTACATCAAGTGGGTGGTTGTTTCCAAAAGTCCTAACTTGGATAGTGTTATGGAAAGCATCAGAAAATCGGTAGGGATTGGAGATGACCATTGGAATTGTTGTAGTGATCAAGATGAAAAGGCTGCAAAGATTTATGAAATCTTGAAAGAGAAGAGGTTTGTTCTGTTATTGGATGATATATGGGAGAGATTGGATTTGGAAAATGTGGGAGTGCGACATCCAAAGGAAATTAATTTTAAATCCAAAGTGTTGTTCACAACACGATTTGAGGATGTTTGTGCGAAAACGAAGGCTCAAAGAATATTCAAAGTTGACATTTTGGCAGAGAAAGAAGCTCTAGAGTTATTTTATATGAAAGTTGGTGAGGAAACTCTAAAATCTAACTCTTTAATTCCAAAGATAGCTGAGGAGATGGCTAAAGAATGCAAAGGGCTCCCGCTTGCATTAACTGTGGTAGGAAGTGCAATGGCTGGTGTGAAAAGTGTGGAAGCATGGGAACACTCCAAGAACAACTTAGCAAGTTCTTCGTGGATAGCTTCAGATTTGGACACAAAAGTATTTTCGATCCTCAAGTTTAGCTATGATCAACTACCAGATGAAACACACAAAAAATGTTTCTTATATTGTGCATTATACCCAGAGGATTATAAGATTCGAGTGTACAATCTCATTGATAAATGGATAGGGGAGGGATTTCTTTATAATGATAGGATTATGAGCGCATATTATATGCGTAGCTATGGTGTGTCCATAATTGAAAAGTTGAAGCTTTCATGCTTGTTAGAGAATGTTGAAGATGATATATTTTTAGAGCGCTCAGTTAAGATGCATGATGTCATCCGTGACATGGCACTTTGGATAACACATGGTGGAAATAGAAACAAAAAGAAGGTTATAGTTCAAGAAGATGCATGTGCAATGTCTCAACCTAATATTGAAAATTGGGAAATGGTTGAGAGGATTTCCATCTTGAATGCTCCTGAATCATGCCTAAAAAGCATAGCTTGGACTAATCTCATAACATTATTATTGAATTTTGATACTGATTATGCAATAAATGAATTACAAAATATCCAATATGCTAGGCAATTAAGAGTCTTGGAACTATGCGGAGTGACAAATGTATCCATCACCACAGAAATTGGCAGCTTGAATCTTTTGGAATATCTATCATTGGATATATTGGATTTAACAAAGGCATCAGACATATCAAGAGGGTTGAAGACTTTGAAAAACCTTAAGATTTTTCATTTGTATATAAATGGCGATGTTATTCCTTTGGGACTGGTATCAAATCTGCAACAATTAAAAGTGTTTAGATTTCACACCTATAGAAGTTCCCCAAAAGGCATAGATGAAAGAGAAGAGAGAGAATTTTTAGAGGAGTTGGAGAGCTCACCAAACTTAGAGGAATTGTGGATTGAAATAAACACCAAAAATGGCCTCACCAAATTATTTAAATCGTCCAAGTTGCAAAGTTGCATATATTGTCTTGAGCTTTCTGGTGTTCGTGCCCCAATTAATGGGCCGTTATTATTGGCAACCATGTCAAAAATGAAGCACCTGCAACATCTTTTGTTCTACGATTTACAAAATGAGATAGATCATTCTGTTCTTGACACTTGTTGTCTATCCACACTTCAATCTGTGAGAATTTCGGGTTGTGTTAAAATACTTCATTTGACATGGTTGAAGCATGCTCCACTTCTTCAACAGCTTATTGTTGAACATTGCTTGTCAATAGAAGAAGTGATAAAGGAAGAAACATTACAAGAGGAGGAGAGATCAGATAGAGAGCATAATAACGTGGATTCTATATTTCCTTCTCTTGTAGTGTTGGAATTGACCAATTTACGAAGGCTTAGGAGCATTCATGAGAGAGTCTTATCTTTCCCTTCACTAAGATCCATTGAAGTTCATGACTGTAAAAATTTGAAGAAGTTACCATTTGATTCCAATTCTGCAAGTGCTAAGTTGAAGTTTATCAAGGGATCTCAACAATGGTGGGACAACTTGGAATGGGATGATCCGGCCGTCAAAGTCACTTTCCTTTCAAAATTTCAAGAGTAAAATATTGAGGAGTACAACTTTCTCTAAGAGGTAAAGGTAGATTTAGTTCTAAAATTTTTACTACATTCGACCATTAATATAAAAAATAATTGACTTTTTAAAATGATTAAAAGGAGCTAATAATTTACATAATAATAAGATATATTCTGAAATATTTACGTGTATTATTATATTATTATATTAGTTTATAAATGAAGTAAAATAGTTTGCAGAAAAATAATAAATAGATTAGTTAATTAGATTCTTTGATATCTTAAAAATAAGTCAATTGATTCTTATATTAATGATCCAATGTAATAATCTTATTCTTTTTACTCATATTTAATTATAACTTGTATTAATTATCAGTATATTGTTTCAGATTGATTTCGTCATATGGTACGTACTATGTAGATATATTTACAGGGGATGAGCTTGGTCTTCATCACTTTACTTCTCTTGCGTTCTTGAATCCATAACTTGAATTAGCCAGGTACAATATTCTTCACTTTTATTTAGTTCCCCCCTTTTTTTCCATATCATTTTATTTGATAAATCATTTTTCTTTGCTTTCATTATTTTCGGATAGTGATTCAGTCATTTTGAACTTTTGATGTTTATTAAAAAATATGACTGTAGCTCAAATTAAAATCGAAGAAAGATGATGTAAAAGGCCCATATTGTCATTTATATAACTTAATTTTCAACAAATATATAATAGATTCGTATAGTCATTTTTTATTCTAATATTATATCATTTTTTATGCATAATCGTTTGTATTAACTTTTGTCAAATATATATAACAGATGATGGATGGATATGGACCCACCTTTGATTCTATGGGATACTATTGGCGTTCAATCCCATATGATTAATCACCCTATTGTAGTTTTCCTAATTTGGTTTGCTAAAGACTCGATGTGTGTGTGTGTAAGCAATTTAATTTGAATGAATTGCTCAACAAAAAATTGCATGAATTGGGTATTGTTTTTCTGGATTTGGATCAATTTGTATGAATTGTGTAACACCTCCTATTTATCCCTTATATGTTTGTACTAGATCACTTTTAAATCACTCTTGGGCCTTAGATATCAAATTTTATCCAAAATTGTGAACTTGATTTTCCAAAAATGTAGAAAACATTGTTACTGTTCACAAAGCATTTTTCCATATTTCTGGCCCAACTTTAAAAAATTATAATTAATTATAGAAAAATCAAAATGGAGTGATTCCAATTTATAAATTTATATTATTAAGTTATCTATAGGGGAAAAATAATCATTGGGCCAAAAACTTTCCCATTTGAATCAGTTTATTCAAAAATCATGTGCTGCTCCAATGGTCATTCTCCAGATTTCCAGTTTTTACCTTAAACTTTGAAAAATTATATCTCTCAAAATACACATATGAATTTCGCAAAATTTATATCATTTTAAAGCTTGGGATGTCTAGTTTTGGACTGAAAAGTTTCAACTCATTTGGAGCTTGTTTGCTATTTTTAGTTCCCACGTGAATCATATTCATTTTTTCAGGGCCTTTGAAACCCTTTAACTTTTAAAACCAATTTTTCCAAAAACTCACCAAAAACTTTTTTTGGTTCATGAATCCACCTTAGACATGCATGGTGACTCCCGTAACATTTCTTGTTACTTCTAGTCCATTTCATGCATGCTTCATCACCCATTCATATTGTTCTTATTATAGAGATATTAGGTTATAAACATAGCCACTTCAAAGAGAGAGTATCATCTCATATCTTTACACAAAATCAAGCAAGCAAACATAAGCATCATCCTCAAGCATCAAGAACATTTTCCTTACCCTTGCTTGTGCTTGCACCTATATGGTTAGTTGGATAATGAGATTTTGAAATCCCAATAGCAAAACTAGATAAACAAAGTGTTGTGAATATGCATAGAACAACTTTTAAACAAGTATATGAGCATATAACATGTGATATGTTCAAACTACATTTTTATATGCATATGGCTATAGCAATCAAGATCACATTTCATACTCATATCATTCACTTCATTCATCACAAAAATTATGCACCATTCACAACAAAGTTTCATAAAACATTAGTTTAATTTAGTAGTCTTGCTATCTTTGTTGAGCTTCTCCTTTTTAACTTAAACTCCAAAGTTCTTTAGGATCCCTTTCAAGTGTACTCCTGAGTGTCTTAAAATCCTAAAAACCATGTAAATATACAACCAACAAGTTGCTATAAGCTTGTAAAAACACATAGAACTCCTTGTAGGTTTGTCAAGAGTCCTACAAGTTTAAGTCTTGGTTTTTATGGTTCCTTAAACTTCTAAAATCCATCTCTTGGTTTTACCCTACACAAAACATCATTTTAAAGCCATTGGAACCATCAAAATACTCAAAAACTCATTCTTTCCATTTTTTCTTGCCTTGGCTGAGAAGAAGAAAGAAAAAGGGGAAAATATGTTTTTTCAACTTTCTTCATGTAACCTTATGTTTTCTTACTTCCAAAACCCTTTTTCTTAACTTTGATTAACTCAAAAACATCTCCTCTTAGATCAATCAAAATTTGGGCAGCACCTCCCCATAAACTTAAACTTTCCATAGTTTTTTTTTTGTAAAGAGCTTTCCATAGTTTTTACAACAACATAAATCAACCAACAACAACCAACAACCTATCTTTTACCCTTCAAGGAAGAGCTTGCAACCATTTACCACTTTTAAAACCTTCTCTTTTCCATTTTCAACTCTTGAAATCCTAGCCATCATCCTCAAAGAAGGAGGCTCATTCAAGAAACAACTCAAGAGAAAAGGTAGTAGTAGTTGCAAGACTCAAGAAAAGAGGGGGATTTGGTTGCAAGAACACTTTACCTTGTGTTATGAAAGCTTAAATCTTCTTCTTCTTGCTTGGGAGGTGGTGTTTTCTAGAGAGAAGGGAGAGCAAAAATCTGAGTAGAGAGAGAGAGAGATGGCGTGAAAATGAGGAGGACAGAAAGAGGTTTTGCCTATTTCAATTTGCTCTTGAAATAATGTGTGGTTGTGAGAGAAGCTTAGTGACCAAGTAATGAAATACTTGATCCACATTGTGCTACATGTCCTTGTCTCATTCCTTGATGAAAAAATGACTTTTCAGACCCCCTAGGCATCTGGTTTGCTGATTGGGCCTTTGCCCTGTCCAGTTATATGATCTGGTGGCACGCATTTCCGTAAAATAACCTTTATGCAAGTAACTACCTTTTTATTTTTCCGAAGACTTTATCTCTCACGTGGTGTCATTCCCTAGGCCTCCTTGTATAGGTGGTATCATGTCCTAGCTCATAACATCTCTGGGTTTCCCTCGTAACTCGTCAGGATTCCTCGATTTGAGTGCAACACCATAAAACGGGCTTCCGGCGGCCAATTTGACTTAAGGACATCGAAAAATTTTATATTTTTCTCTAATTCTCAAGCTCTTTTCCATTCCTCAAAATTCTTCCTGAATTTTCCTTAATTAATTTCCTAAGAAAATATGTTTTCGTGGCTTACGAGCACTGTTGTTCTCCGTACTTTGAAACTGCCCGCATCGGACACCGGGTAATAATTTTGTTAATTACTTTATGACCCAACTAAACTTTTCTCAGTCCGGGTCTTTAGCCTTTGAGAACTCCTGCTATCTCAAACAATGAGTTACCAGTCGTCCTTAGCTCTGAAATCCCTTAATTACGAAAATGCCATTACTTATCTTAATTTTCTCATAATTACCAAAATGCCACCACCTCTTCTACTTTTACCATAATTACCAAAAATCCATCACTTTTTTTACTTTTTCTTAATTCCAACCTTACCCTTGGTTGACTTTGATATTTTTTAGTCAACTTTGACTTTTAAGTTAACTTTGACTTTTTGTTAACTTTGACTTTTGACCAAATTACAAAAATGTCCTTATTATTTGATGACATTTTGTGCCCTATGCCTTATTATTCAAAATGACCATTTTACCTTTATTATCAGGTCAAATGACCATTTTGCCCTTTGGTCATTTTTACTTATAACTTTCAAGACTATGGACTTAGTCGATCATCCTTTTTTGTCTTTAGGTATTTTCCGTTCTGTTTTTCTTATTTACGGGGCCCAAATCATTTTGTAATTCATCGGTTTGACCTTTATTTCCGTTTACAAAATTTGGGATATTACAAATTGTTCAACAAAAACTTGCACGAAGGAGTCTCATGAGGATGTATTATGTATTTTTATGGATGTTTTTAGTGAAAATATATATATTGATGTTAAATTGTTAGTTTCAAGGAATTCTTTTTTTTTTTTGGGTGATATGATTTCAAGTAATTCTTACAGATCATGTATCATTTCTAAAAATTTTGAACCAAAAAATCGTCTCATGCACATCTAAATTCAACATTTTCTTTGTGAGTAAACATACATTTCATCATATCTCATGCACTCATGTTTGAGATAATACTACATGTATTCCCCTCTCTCAGTTAAAATTTAAAATTTGATTCATTACATATAAGGGATAAGACTCAACTCTAATTGATTAAATTCAACACTGTAGTTTCAGACAAAAGAAAATCAACATTGTATTTAAACTTGATAGTTCGGGTTAACCTAACCCGCCTGGGTTGAAGGCATATTATGGTTGGCTTGTTGCAAATCCACCAAAGTGTGGGTTGTTCTAACGCGTACCACCTTAACCTTTTTTATAAAAATATATTTTACTATAATTTATTTTTTTATAGGCAAATAAAATTATTTCTTTTACATTTTTATCACAATATATTTTTGATAAAAAAGAAACACGAAACACTTTTTAAGATTAAACAACACCTAATACATTAAAAATTAATGTTAAAATATTTTATCTCTTCATGTCATTTCTTTTATAGTACTATATATTAAAATTAAAATAAAAAATTAATATCTTTATACTAATAAATTATAAAAGGATATAGCACAATAGTGTTATTTCTGTTTTGTGTTTTGGGCCAAAGCAAAAATTGTGTTACATGGTAAGAAATTTAGTTGACATTTAATATTAATTTTTTAAAAATAAAGCTAAATTATGCGAGTGGTGAGGGTTGATATTTTGTGAACCTACCAAGGGTTATGTGTTGTCTGTACCTGCACCACTTGGCACACGGTTGCGACGGGCCAACCCGTACTCCTCTTGGACATGGATTATCGTTGACCTGCTTTGATATTTGTCAAACATACGATATCGTATAATGTTATGGTAGGTTGGTAGGAGGTTTTAGTCTATATTACTTTAAATAAAGTGAAAAATCCATAAAAAAAATAACGCTCGAAATTTGGAAACCCCATTTGACAAGGAAAATGATATATAGGCATCAAAAGTTGTTAAAATTGTATAGATAGAAATATGAGAATTCAAGAATTGATTTAAAAAAAAGATGAAAATGCCCTATAAAAAGGTATAAAATAAGTTATCATTACGTTTTATGTAATTGTTAATACGCTACGAAACATTGTCAACGAACTCAACGAAACAACAGAAACACCCAAATGAAAAAGTTGTTAAATATATGAGAACATTTATCATTCTCTTTAATTAAGTTATCAGTACACTAGAAAAGTTCCTTATTCAAATAGATATTTTGTCAAAAGGAAGATATCTGTACTAAAAAAATCATATTTTCTGAAAACATTCACTGTAGTGTAAGTGACTGCCACTTGCAAAATTAATTAAAATAAAGTAGAAATAAATACATTTAGGAGGAATGAAATTAGGGAATTAAATTCAATTAAATTAGTCAGTTAACTTGTCATGGACACAATTGAGTCTAAATAAATGTTTTTTAGCATAACTTATATTAATGAATTGGAATTAAGACACGGAAAAACGTATTAATATAGAGATATATCAGTGAATTGGGGGAAAAAGACATATAAAATGTTTATTTAATTTGATCACTCAATTTCAGATACATAATATATCAATGATGCAAATTCTTAAATGACTAAATAAAAATTTAAAAAAGTTAAAAAATTTAATATAATGTTATAAATATTACAATATTTGTGTGGATGTCTATAATTCCTCAAGATTTGCCTTTTGGAATTCTACGCTTAAAGCCATGTAACATATGATATGAATGGTTTGTTGGGAGTTTTGTAGGATTAATGTACATAACCTACAAAGACTTAATATTCTACAATTATGTTAATTTACTCCTTTGTTGTAACTCTTGTTAGGTTGTGACCTATAAATAGTGGGCATATACCAAAGGTTGAGGGCATTCATATGAATAAGAATTTCTCTCTTGTCTTTCTTCATCTCTTTCATCTCAATATCTTACATTTTTCTTATTTTCATAACACGTTATCAGCACGAAAGCTCTGCCGAAGGTATGCTTCTCTTAAAGTTACTTTAGCAATTTCTTCTACTTTCTTTTATCATATCTTTCCTAACCAATCTGGGATAATCTGGGCCACAATATGAAATTATGATAATTCCTTACCAATTGTTTTAAATATTGGGTTTTGTGGCTAAGATTTGAGATTGTTACTACTTGTTATTTTAATCTCTTTTACAAGTTTTATACATTATGGATATTGTCATTTTAGTTTGATTCATATATACATATATTAACAAAACTATATTATTCATTTTTGTTAAATTCATTTTCTAGAATTAATTCTAATTCTTATTATTGTTTTAGATTGGATAATGTCAAATCTTAAAAAGTTAGAATTTGAAGCCCTTGACATATCTGGCAAAAATTATCTATCATGGATATTGGATGCTGAAATCCATTTGGATGCTAAGGGCCTTGGAAATGCTATTTTGCCAGAAAATGATGTGTCTAATCAAAACAAGGCAAAAGCAATTATATTCTTTCGTCATCATATCCACGAAGGGTTAAAAGCGGAATACTTAACGATAAAAGATCCGCTGGAATTATGGAATGCCTTGAAAGAAAGGTTTGATCATAAGAAAACAGTGATATTGGCTAAAGCCCGATATGATTGGATGCATTTACGGCTTCAAGATTTTAAAACTGTAAGTGAGTATAACTCTGCAGTTTTTAAAATAAGTTCTCAATTAAAATTGTGTGGTGAGAAAATCATCGAAGAGGGCTTGCTTGAGAAAACATTCTTAACTTTTCATGCATCCAATATGATTTTACAGCAACAATATCATGAAAAAGTTTTAAGAAATATTCTGAATTGATTTCATGCCTACTTGTTGCTGAACAAAATTATGAGTTGCTTATGAAAAATCATGAAATACGCCCCACAGGATCGGTTTCGATTCCTAAAATAAATGCAGCAATGCATAATAATTATGGTAGCGGGCGTAGCCGTGGACCTGGTCGTGGCCGCGGCAGAGGGCACAAAAATTCTCATTATCGAGGTGGCTGCAACATTAATTATGACAACCTAAAGAAAAGAAATAATGAGAAAGGGCATAATAATGATTTCAATACCACAAAAGCCCCTGAAAGTAAATGTCATAGATGTGGTATGAAAGGGCATTGGGCACGAGCATGTCATACATCTGCTCACTTGGTGAAACTTTACCAAGCATCACTGAAAAAGAGTGACAATAATGCAGAAGCAAATATGATGTATCAAGATAATGATATCGAGGCAAATTGTGCACTTAAAGATGATCTTACATGCCTTG
>JANTPZ010092661.1:0-12752 GCA_025593235.1 Vachellia pachyceras
TCCTACACCTACGTATTACAGGGCAAGGCGGCGGCTAATATTATCAGAACATGATACGAGGGAGGCGACGCTGGCGAACACGCCGGTTGTGGCGTTTGTTCTCTTGTTAACAAGTTTTTTTTCAGTTTGTTAGTTCGCGCGTCCCACCCATTGAAGAACCCTTGTTAGGGATCTCCAGTCCAGCCCACCGCAGCCCTTCTCCCCCAACTCTAGTGTTAATGGGCTGAAAAAAAAGTAATAATGCACGTCTTGATTTTTTTTTTTTATTTAAAAGGGGTAGGATTGAATCCGTGACCTTTTATTTAGGAGATACCATATCATTAGACTATAAGACATTGGGTGTATCTCTTGATTTAATTAAGGCACAGCAAACCAACGGTGTTATAGCAAAATGAGTTAATAAATTCAAATTCTCACACCCACTAGAGGAAGAGGTGCTCACATTTAGTAGTCGACTATATCATAAATATAATTATCTCTAATATGAAGATACAAATGCTTAGCAAAAAATTATTAATTCTCAATTCAAAGATACACTCTCAATTACCCCTCTGAACAATGCCTATTAAACAATAATTATTCATTAAACTTTTTTGCCAAAAAATGTTATCTTCAGTCTTCAATAGAAGAGTCAATTGAATATTTTAGGGTGATTAAGGAAGCTACTTAACTGATATATTTATCATTTTTCAAACTAATTGCATGACTTATAAACTAATATGTAATCTAATAATACATATTAATATTTCAGAATATATGTTATAATTAAGTAATTTATTTAGTTTTTTAATATTTTTAAAAAAAATAGATGGCTCTTATGTTAAAATTAAACTAGACTATATCTCATGCTTAAAAGCCAATCATTTATCCATGGCTTTAAGAATATGAGCCTAATTTGAAATAGATTGTAGGGAAAATCTCATAAAAAGACCATTAAAATTATATAAAGACAATTCATGATTTTCAGTTTCCATCATCTCAAATCAAAATCCTGGATCAAACAATGATTTTAAAATCTTTGTGAAAAGACCGTGTTACCCTTTTTGTTTAAAAAATTTGAGGAATAATCAGTTTTCCATTTTGTCCGACCACATACAGTCGCATTGTATCTCCAATGGCCATGTTTCTCTGGCTTCAAGTGTAATCGAGGAGGCAACTTTATTGGTGTGAAAGATGTTTCTTTTATTCATCTTTCTCATGCTTCCCATGTGTTCGGCACCTGTGATGTACGCCTTTTTTTTGTTATCTTTGATGTTTGCTGAGGTGAAGAAATGAATTACTGATATTCATTAGTGATTAGTCATACAATAGTAGCATTTTCAAATACATTCCACTTCCTCTGAAACTGTAAAATTTGCTCTCCATAGATAACCATCTGGTCAAATGGAATTAACATACTGCCAATTTATGTTGCAGGGTAAGCTCCAGTATGAGAGTCAGCAGACACATCAACAAACGTGTTTTTCCATGGAATGTTATCATTCTGTCTAGAAGCAGAAGATAAAAGATGATTCTACCTGCCTTGCTGAGCTAAAAGATCTAACCCCAGCACCAGATTCTGATGTCAATATCTATAAAAAATAAATAAAATAGAATAAATTTAAAATATTAAATATATAAATATATTTTAAATATATTAATTATTAATTATATATATATATATAATACGGATGAGGACGCGGTGCACCGAAACTGGTTCCCTGAACTGCTGAGATGAGAGCTTTTCTTTCCTCTTACACAGTGCTTAAAACAATCTTTCCACACATCGGAAACGGACCAAAAGAGGGGAAAAAGAAAAAAGAAATGATTTTTTTTACTTTAGACCAAATATAAATGGGAACGATAAATCAATGACTTTGTAACAAGGTTGGTAAACGTAAGACACGTAAACTTCTTATATTTATCTATATTTTCGTAAAATTACTTTCAGTGCATTCCAAATGTATACAATGTAATCAAATCCGATTTGAAACTGAAAAGGAAATCATTAACCCAATAAAATTCGAGGGAAAGTCTGAGTGTATAATTTGTATCCGCGATAATCAAAACAGTGTTTCCCCTCTCTGCCACCACTCCTCGCAATGAGCCTCTCACTCCCAACTCTCGGCCCCTTGACTGTCTCCACCTCTCGCAGGCCTCCTATTCCTCGCCGTAGCATTGTCCTTTGCTCTGCGAAGCCCTTGGTTTCCGCTCCTTCCAATCCCAGCGCGGCTTATTCTTCCTCCACCGTTGATGGGCTCAGTCGAATCGGGTCCCTCAGTCAGGTGTCCGGTGTTTTGGGTTGCCAGTGGGGCGATGAAGGTAAAGGTAAGCTCGTGGATATCCTAGCCCATCACTTCGATATCGTTGCTCGTTGTCAGGTAATGAACACACTTTGCTGTGCCATTGTCCCTTCTTGCCTTTCTGAAAAGATATTCGATTGGATGAGACTTGGGTGGTTATTGCCAAAGCTTATTTGAGGTGGATTCTGCTCAAGTCTCAGATGCTGGCTGAAGGGATACTGGGTTCCGTTCTACTCCTTCGGAATTCTTGACTTTTAGTAGAAGGCTTTGCTTGTTTGTTACATGTATGATGGCTTTAAATAGGACCGTAGAGTCATTCTCAACCTCCAGCTTTTTCTTAATACCTTGTTCCGAACAGAGCAGTAGTTCGTCAGAGCAATCCCACGACTCTGCCGTAATGACCTTGCATGTCCCAATATTGTGACAGATGCCGCTCATCCCCGCTTACCATCACTTTATTAGATTTTCTGATTAAACCGCCACATCCAGCTTTGTTGTCCTGACCCATGACCTTCTAAGTTCAATTCCCCGAATTCTTCATTCGGGACAGTCCACTTAGCTCTGCATCTTCGCCATTATCTCTCAAGATTCATCTGTTCTTCCATTCCTCTCTTTTATGCAATGAAACCTCTAGTTTTTACAGGCAGCCGGAATGTATCGTTGAATATAGCCTCATACAACTCTTTGAATTACCATACAATCATGCACCTGGATTTAGACACGAATCGGAAGCTTTGTAAATTTGAATGACCAATCCAACACTATAGACGGGAAAGAAAGGTTATAGAATTAAAAAAATAAAAAACAAAAGATGATCTTTCACACAATTGGAGCAAACACTCAAATTATTATTATTTTTTTTTGGGTGAAAAAGGCAAAGCCCAGGAATACAAAAAAAAAAAAAAAGACAAAGCTATCTACGCGGGAGACAAACTCCCTCAATGTCCTCACGCACCAGATCAGCGACCGACTCAGGAGGCGTTTCCCATATGATCCTACGCTGCCCTTGATCGATGCTCAATTTCGCTAGCCGGTCTGCACTGACTGCACATCTATTACCTTCTCGGTAAGTATGGCTCACTTTCACCTGCCAGTCTTGCTCCATTAGGTCCTTAACTTTTCTATTAAGAAGATAACATCCTCCTACCTCTCGTTTAGCCTTTAAACCTTCCACTACTTGAGCTGCATCTGTTGCAATTATGACTTTCTTAAACCCCAAATCCCAGCCTAGCTGCAGACCTTCTACGATCCCCCACAATTCTGCACTTATCACATTGCAGGGTCCTAACATGCATGAAAAGCCTTTCAACCACTCACCCTGGTCTCCTCTGATTATACCACCGCAGCCTGCACTATCCGAGCCCCCCACCATTCTATCCGGCAATAGGACGGTGTAAGGTAAACACTCAAATTATTTAGTTAACGTTAAAACTCTCTCTCCACTAACCCCTCTTGCCACATTGTAGCAACTTAATACAAATGTTTGAGTTTGAGTGATTTCTATAGTTGTGTGAGATTAGCTTCATTTACTCTTGCGAAGTCTTACCTTGCTAATCTACCCTATATGGATTGATTCCTTCAAGTTTGTGGTTGGATTTGTTGCTTAACTAGTAAGTCATATTCCCTATAGTGCTTCCTGGTTATTTGCATTAACTAGTCCAATTATCCTTCAACATATGTCGTGAAGATTGGGCCAACGAACATATTGATTGATTAACCTGGTTATTGAGGGGGTGGGTTAGTCTTACTACCTTCTTTTAGCCACTTCATACCCTTTCATTTCTTATGCTATTTTGTAGAATTAAATTGCAAGCCATTTTTTCTCAATGACATGTGATCATTATATGTATCAGGGTGGAGCTAATGCTGGGCATACCATTTATAACGCTGAAGGGAAAAAATTTGGTCTTCATCTTGTTCCTTCTGGTATACTTAATGAGGATACATTATGTGTTATTGGGAATGGGGTTGTAGTACATCTGCCAGAGTTTTTCAAAGAGATTGACGGCTTAGAATCCAATGGGGTTTCCTGCAAAGGAAGGATACTGATATCTGATCGTGCTCACTTGTTGTTTGATTTTCACCAAGTAATTGATGGACTAAGAGAGGCTGAGCTTGCTAAATCTTTTATTGGAACTACCAAGAGAGGCATTGGACCCTGTTATTCTAGCAAGGTTATCCGTAATGGCATTAGAGTAAGTGATTTGAAGTATATGGATACTTTTCCTCAGAAACTTGATCTTTTGTTATCAGATGCGGCATTAAGATTCAAAGATTTTAACTATAGTCCGGACATTCTCAGGGAAGAAGTTGAAAGGTACAAGAGATATGCTGAGAGATTGGAACCTTTCATTGCTGATACTGTACATTTCATGAATGAAGCTATAACACAAAAGAAGAAGATTCTTGTTGAAGGGGGTCAAGCAACAATGTTGGACATTGATTTTGGAACTTATCCCTTCGCAACTTCATCCAGTCCATCAGCAGGCGGGATTTGTACTGGCCTAGGTATTGCTCCAAGAGGTGATTTAATTGGTGTGGTACGTGATAATTTGTGTTTTTTCCCGTTTTGTTTCATTGCAGTAGTTTGATGATCTTATCTGACTTTATATTACTTAAATAATTAAATGAGAAAAATATGCATATCGGTTTTGTTTTTGTGTCTTATTCCCTAAGCTTCTTTTAGCTGAGGAATTTTCCGGTGTTTTCTTTTTTCTATATTCAGTTTAAGAACTCTCAACAAGATTCAGCCAAATAACATTATCAAAGTCCATATGAATAGAGCTTTTAGCTTTTTTTAGGATGGAGACAACAATTTCTTAACATTATTTTGCAGGTTAAATCGTACACTACAAGGGTTGGCTCTGGTCCTTTTCCCACTGAAATCTTGGGTCAGGAGGGTGATCTCCTCAGATTTGCTGGGCAGGAGTTTGGCACAACTACTGGTCGTCCCAGACGCTGTGGTTGGCTTGATGTAGTTGCATTAAGATATTGCTGTCAGATCAATGGGTTTTCATCACTCAATCTCACCAAGCTGGATGTTTTGTCAGATTTTGCTGAAATTAAATTGGGTGTGTCTTATAAGCTCATTGATGGTACACCAATCAAGTCATTCCCTTCAGATCTCCGTCTTCTAGATCAGTTGAAGGTGAACTTTCATTAACGGCAATGAATTCAGTTGCATGAGAATTCTGTACTTTCAAAATAATTTTGATATGAATTATATACTTTGCAGGTGGAGTATGAAGTACTTCCGGGGTGGAAGTGTGATATTTCTTCCATCAGAAACTATTCCGAACTTCCAAGAGCTGCTGACCATTTTGTGGAAAGAATAGAAGAACTTCTTGGTGTGCCAATTCACTACATTGGTGTTGGACCTGGGCGTGATGCTCTCATTTATAAATAACCCGGTCATAATTTCTCGCCAATTTCCTATATGACTTCCAGTGCCTATAGTCACAAGAACAAGACAAAGCTTTCGGCGGTAGACCTGCAACTATTTATTTCAGCTAACTGTGGAAGATTTGGATGGGAACTAGCATGAAGTAAGGATCATCTGCTTCATGTATTTATTATGTTGTCCATCGGCAACAATTTTTTGAACTTGTATGTTAGAACTTTCTGGTTTGGGTAGCAATTGTATGTTGTAGAAGAGTATGAAGCACCTCCAGAATGGAAGTGTGATGTTTTTTTCAACCAGAAACTAGTGTTTTGAGCTTCCAAGAGCTGCACGCCATTATGTGGAAAGTATTGAAGAACATGCTGCCGTACCCATTCATTACATTGATGCCGGACCTTTACGTTGTGCCTTCAACTTCTCCCTAATTTCTTAAATGCCTTCCGTGTTCCTATAGCCAAGAGTAAAAAGATAGCTTCTGGTTGTAGTATCTCAATTACTTCTCTCATTCACATAATTCTCGAGAGAGGAATATTTTTTTGTTTATGAATGCTAGTGTGTAATATCACCTAAATACTAACAAACTGCATTCCATATCAAGACTTGGATATTTGTTAATTATTAACTAGTAATCATAGCCTTGTGTGTGTAATAACGTAATTTTTCGGGGACCCCAGGGAAAGGGGGGCCTTGTTGTCTCAGCATTGTTTGATGTTTCTATCGAGTGTTCCTGACATCCTGAGCTTCCCACGCACTACTAGGTAGAGACGATTATGTCTCTCTGAAACAACTCGTCTCAATCGAAGGTAACTCTGATTAATTCATTCATCTTCTGTTATTTATTTAAGCATTTACAGCTTAAGAAATCAGGTGGAAATAACCTTCTACTTCTAGTCTTTACCACTCTTACCGTGTTCCATTTGATTCTTGAAGTTAAAACCAGTTTTGAATTGAATGAATTAATCAGACTTGTTCTTTGAAAGCTATAGTGCTTGTTTGGGAAGCCATTTTCCCCGACGGGCACGCTTGCCAAGATAAAAACCATCTCGAAATCCATAAAAACCATCTTGAAATCCGTAAAATCATCTCGAAATCCACAAAATGCCTCAAAATCTGTAAACTCCGTTCTCCCAACGGAGTTCCCAAAACACTCACATAATCATGCTGATGTTGTCTATGTGCTCGTTTGGAAACTCCGTTGGGAAAATGGATTTTACAGATTTCGAGGCATTTTGGGAATTTCGAGATGGTTTTACGGATTTTAAGATGGTTTTTATGGATTTCAAAATGGTTTTTACAGATTTCAAGATGATTTTATCTCGGTTTACGTGCACCGTTTGGGAAAATGGCTTCCCAAACAGGCACTATATTCAATGCATATCATCGTCTGCTATACCTTGAACGGAACTAATAAATGGGTCCGTTTGGTAAAGTGGTGGAGAAATACTTTTACCATTTACGAGGTAAACGTGTGAAGGAGATTATCTTATTTTGTGGAAAAACATTGTTGAACGTGTTTTTGGAGTGTTGAGAAGCTTTCCCCAACACCCCCAATGTCTTGATGCTATGTAGTTGGACACCACTTTCCTCGCACATTTTTAAAGGACGTTAGAAAGTTAAGAACTTGTTGACGCTGTTAACGGGAATGGTTCTCCGAGGAGTACAAAAAAAAAAGAGATGAAGAAGAAAAAGAAAATTGTGCATGATGATAGGGTAACACTTTCCTTTAGACTTAATTCGCCTACACCTATTCCTATATTATAGGGTATAAATTGGGTTAATCAGCGAATTTTTTACAGGATACAATAGAGACCCTTAAGTATATATTGCATTCTCACCACTCAAGCTAAGACAATAAAGGCTTTTACAAAGTGATAATTTGACTTTATCTATGTGTGCACACAAAGATAAAGACAATGAATTTGATCTTATTGCGTGGAAAATTGTGTCCAAATAGAGAGATTGGAGGGTATTTATAGAGTATGGAGAGACGTCTTGAAGTTGTAACTTTTAAAGTAATGTTTCTTCAATTAAAAGTTACAACCATACCACTTCAAAAAGTCGCAATCATAATAACTTTTCCATGAAGAATTACATTTTTTTGGTATGTATGGATGCATGACTTTAGGATTATAACCTCCTACATAACCTTCAAATAAATTCGTTAATTTATAAGGATATAACCCTTTAAATAAACTTGTTATTTTATAGGGACATATATTTAAAAAATCACATCTCTTCTTTTAAAAATTACATTTATTCATTTTAAAAATATTCCAACACAGCTAGTCTCTGCTTTTATGGTAGGTAGATTCATTGATTTAATAATATTTAAGCACTAGCGATTAATGTGCATAACCTTTGGCGGAGAAAGGACTTATTAGCAGAGGTATATAGAGATCTCTTTTAATCATTGCTTCATATGATTATGCTTCTGGAGGTTTTCTTCTCAATACCTTTTAGCTAGCAATCAGGCTTTTATCACTAGCCATTTGATGAAATGATGGACATGTTATGCCAAAAGTCGTGCAAGTTTGGCTCCAAGTCTCCTCAAAAGTGGAGGTAAACAAAGTTTACAACTCTAAACTTCTGTTTTCTCAGTCACAAAAATAACAATATAAAAAAAGACAAATTACTTTAGCACTAGCAGAACGATAAACTCGTACCTCCATTTTCTGTTTACTATCACTACCAAAAGAAACTCATTTGTCTTTCTAGCAGAGTTTTATACTAAACTACCAACATCTACTACGTGCAAACGACTTGGAACACCCCCAGTAATATTGTGTCCGTAGATTAGTGTTCAGCCCTACATCTGTGCCTATCAAGACATGAACACTTCTGTTATCATATTCATGTTCCTATCTTGTAAGTTGTACTATATCCTCATTAATGTCCTTGCTTTCCATCTTCCAACACACTGGAATTCATTGAATGAATAGTGGTAGCAGAACCAGAAAGATCTCATTTATAGATTTGCTTGACTGCTGAATACTAACTACTGATATTTAACTATATTTCAACTCCACTAGAAGCTAGGAAAAGCAGTTCTATTTCTTGAAAAGGAAAAAAGACCGGCCGAGTCTCTTAGAAGTTCCAAATTGAAGTGGTGAAAGTAAGCTCTTCATTTATGTCATATGCCTGAAATTGGGTTGCCTCTGATCCGTGATTATCTGCCACTGCATGCATCTCCATTAATTCCTCCCAATTGACACTCTTGTCAGAACACACCCCCAAATTATCGCTGATATCATTTGATAAAGCTTCAGACTTTGTGGAACTTCCTGACTGTTTTTCATCCTTCAGTACTCCTATCTGTTGAAGAAACTCGTGGAGGTCAATCTGGGGTTTGTCCTGAATATCACTAAGCATACTTTCTGATGGTGTTTCAGCTTCTTTTTCGTTTGGAGGATTGTCTGCATTATGTTTGCTTCCTATAATCTGAACTTCAGCCTTTGGATCGCAGGATGAACCATAGGTAGTGTGACTGGGAATCCCATTCTGCTTGAGCTGCTGTAGCTTCTGGTGGATTACATGAACACTAGGTTGAGCATTAACGTTGAGCAGTCCACAAGAAGGGAACATTGAAATGAAATTCTTGGAAGGAAGCCATTTGAACTTTTGAGATTTAATGGTGGAGCTGGAGGTGGGTTGAAGATGGGGAAGATTAAGGTAAGCATCTGGACCATAGAGTCTCCTTGCAGCTTCATCATAAGCCACGGCAGCTTCTTCAGCCGTGGCAAAAGAACCAAGCCACAGCCTAGTTCTCTTCTTTGGCTCTCTGATCTCAGCAACCCATTTTCCCCACGTTCTCTGACGAACGCCTCGGTACTCACACATAGCATTCTGAGGGCCGCCTTTCCCCCTGCTTGGTCCTTTCTTCCATGGCTTTAGCGGAGACTTTCTGCAAGAATCCATGGTTGATTTGAGTAGAGCTGAATAAGGATAGGTTATATGGTATCTGTTATCTGTGATCCTTAGAACTGACTGAAGAGAGCAAGAAAGGCGCGAGATTTGTAGGGAGCGGGAGAGGAGTTCATTATAAATGCTGTCACGTTAAGAGGAGCAGTGAGAAAGCTCATGTGACCGTTAGTGAGCCTTGAGAGTCAGAATGTTCAAAATATTTAATTAATAAATAAATGGGTTTATTTTTGGTCTGAAAATAGCCTTCGTTTTGTTTGCATAAAACCACTAGCTGTCAGCACGTGTTTAATAACATGGAGAGTCTAACCATTTCCTTAAATTACAAGTCAACAACATCGTTGCAGATAACCGACATTCTCAGTTCAGAAGTGAAATTATCTCAACTAATGCCTTTTTTTTTAACGATGCTTGAACCATGAATCCATCTAATTATGACAAGTCTGTGATAATCGGTAGCTAACATTGAAGGAAATTTGGAGTTATTTACCTAATGTCGGGAGTAAAAAATTATCATGCAGAAGTTCAAAGGGTTACTAAAGGGTAAATAAATAATGAGTTTGTGAGTATAGTTATTTGAAATATATTTACTTATCTTTCCTCGGAAACATAACATTTACTCAACTAATTTACGGATATTAAGAAAACTGTTTCATTTAATTATTTGTCGTTATCATGTGGAAAATGAATATCAATTGTTCTAAAATACCTCTTTTCAAATAAGGGTATTAAATGTACAAAAACAAAATGTAAGAAAAATCAAGATACGAATTAAAACGATGCAAAAATATTAAATGAGAGAGACCTGATAATAAGTCAAGATCTTATATCTAGAACTGAATTACGTAAAAAAAAACCGGGTTTTGCATTGAAGAACAGAAGTAGTTGAAAGTGAGGGAGTGAGAGTGCATCATTGAAAGAAGTGTGGGAATATCAACCTTGGATTCTATAAAAGACGAGCAGCAAAAAGAAGAATGATGATAAAGAAGAAAGGGCACCTCAACATTTGGTGATTTCACGAGCTATATTTCACATGTCTTCTTTGTTAATCTGAGCTTTCACGGGACCATCTTCACCTACATCCCATGCTTCTCCTGTCTGCTAGCAGCTCATGTTTTGGATCACTGTTTCATACCGTGAAGCCCAGTTATGGCCGTTGCGGTGATCATTATAAATCCGGGCACGACCAAACCATAAGGAATGAAAAGACTTGAGTGATTCAGAAAAAAAAATCAGTATGGGGTGCTAAAATGAAAAATATTATCTCAAAAAAAAAAAAAATCTTACAACAGATGAACATTATGTAATGAGAAGTTTTGGTGGTGTAGGGAATATCAATAGGTTTATGGCTTTCATTTGTTTTGGGATTGTCTGATGATTCTATTTATCTCCTGGGAATTCATAGTGATTGTCTCTTAATTTTTTTGGTTGTAGGAGAATGATAACTAAAGACCTCGTAGTAAGTTAAAACCTCGTCGCAACTTGAGTTTCCCAATTCAGCATTTATCTTCCTATACTTAATTCAGCACTGAAAATCTTCTGTTATGTTAATGTTGGGCTCCATTTTTTCTTTCCTTTCTTCACAGAAAAACAAGGAAAGAAACAAACAAATTGATCATTTTAAGGTTCCTATTTTTGCAACTCTGTTCCTTTATCTTTCCTCACAAATATGGGCACATGGTAAACAAAGCTCTAAATCCAATTAGGAAATCGAATATTAATTTAGTCATTTAGATGATAATGATGCAGTAGGAGGGAAATATGCATTTGAGTCTGATACGAAGAATCTAGGACAGTGAAACTATAAAGAAATGTACCATCTCGCACGTATTTTTGGGCACCTTTTATATTGGATCCGTTTAGGAACACAATGGAGAAATCCTCTTATCGTAAGATAAGATAAATATGTGAAGAAGGTTATCTCGTTGTAAAAAAAACAAACAGACTTTTAGAATTCCCATAAATGTTGCTAAACATGACCATTACCGACATACTGTCATTAATAAGCGCCCACCAAATTGCATTTCATGCTTGTAATTACCCCAAATGAATCGTCCCTGAAAATTACCTATGCGTTTTGATCATTGATTTGTCAGCCGAAACTTCTTGTTTGGACACCCAAAAGCTATTCCTGCGTTTACCGAGACAAAACTCCTCTCACATATTTACCTCGGAATCTGTATCCGTTTTCCCAACGGACTATCCAAACAAACCCATTCACGTGTATAGTTGTCGTGCCGGATGGTTGACATCAATGTTTAATAAGTTAGGTGTGGTGTGAGTGCCGTGCATTGCGGAGAGATATCTCCATACCCTTAAGACTTCATTTGTAATTACTCAAATGAAAATTTTAAATATATTATTATATTATATAATTTTTTTATTATTTCCCTTAAATATAACACATTATAATAGATATTTATGGTAGAAAACAGTAAGTTATCTCCAGCAAAAAGATTTGTGTTTGGAATGAAAAAGGTACTATCTTCAATATTTTAAAAAAGAGTTAGATATCTAATTTAAATAAAATAAAAATATTTGTTAAGTTATTTATTTGTAATAAATATGAAAAACTCTTAATTAGTGAATCAATAACATGCTGTATGAAAAACATTTAACATATTACATTTTGATTAAATCTAATCCCCAACTAGTCATTTATATTAAGGATAGTAGCTGTTAATAAATGCATAATCAATCATTTCTTATATGTTATATTTCTGTCTAAAAATTGTTGTATATTTTAACAGGGTACATAAAAAGAATATATGTGCAAATAGATAGAATTTCTGATTGGGCAAAAAAAAAAGATAGAATTTCTGATTATTTTTTAACAATAAATTTCAAATGCAGGATATCTTTACAAATTTTTACTCTTTAAACAAATTCTTAAATTCGAGTCCAATGAACGCAGAAATCTGTGCCGGAAAACTCATCCACCACAATCACGTCGAATTAGGACGTAGTCGGAGCAACCTCGAAACAAAAAGGATTACTGTAACTTACCTATTACTTTGTTACCGACAATGGATACGTTTGGTTTGCCCGTTTGGGTTAAAAAAGCCATTTTGAGTCTTTGGCCAAACGGCTTTCATGTTTGGTTGCCCATTTTCGCAACGTCATTTTGCGCCAACGGCCGATTTCACACACAG
>JANTPZ010092662.1:0-14374 GCA_025593235.1 Vachellia pachyceras
CAATGTCCAGAGGGGAAGAACAATACACAATTCAAGAACATCAATCACCATTAGTATGACTGATAGCTGTGATATGAATATTTTTAGCCGTTACTCTGTTTTCAAAAGCAAGAGTCTATTTTCCCACTCCCATTAGCTGTGAGGGGCAAATCACTAAAACGCCATGATGACTATTCCTCTTTATCTAGATTGTTTCAAATTTCAAAATTTGTGTGATACGATAGGGTAATTTGTCATTGGGTGGGTATTCATAACATCAAGAGTCTCAATATTGTTCTTTAATTGGGATCACAAGTTCTTTAATTGGGATCACAAGCAACCTTCCCACAGAATAATACAAATCTGACCTGGAGCTTCGAAAGAGTCGGCATGTTTTCTGGCTTTTACTCCTTTGAATCTTTTTTATGCTACACTTTCTTCTTGCTTCTCTTTTCTTTTTGGCCATTTATGTCCTATTATAAAATATTACATAGATGGGTCACTTTTGTACTGCTGCAAATTCAACTGAAAATGGTCCCCTGTGAGATTAGGGATGTAATTTTTTCATAAACCCCTACAGTGAAACATCAACTTGACTCAATTTAAATGGTTGAATTAATAAGACCAAGCAGGGCAAAAGAAAGAGAATGATGAAGAAGATGAAATAGCACCCATCACTGTCAGTATTAAAAATTTGTGATGATGGGTGGAAAAATTATCTGTTATACTTATCCAAACAGCAGATCAAGTCATTGCCTTTAGGATTAAGCTGAATGGAAACTATTAAAAATTTGGGATGATGGGTTGAAAAATTTTCTGCTATTCTCATCCAAACACCAGATCAAGTCATCCCCTTTAAGATTAAGACGTGAAATCACAAAAAGGTTAAAAAATTATATAGTCTAAGAAGGGCAACTGCATAATCAAACCCCAGGGCCCTACCAGAAAAGCCAACGTATTTCATTTCAACCTAATGAATTGAAAATAATCTGTTACAGTTGTGCAGACCCATTTCCTTGACCCACACCAATATTTCCTCATTGAAACAAGCAAAGAAGGAACCAGATCGAATAGCGTAAGCATGGTATTTTCTGCATATGGGGATTGGTGGTTTCATGACGATGAAAGCAATCTCTATGTATGCAATTGATAACATGTCACCCAACTTGTCTCCGTTGTCTCCTATGCAGATCCACATCTCATAATATATTCTTTTTTCTATGAGTAGTAATTGCTATACGTACCTGCCATTCCAGATCTGTATCATATCTCTTCCTCAACATCTTCATCTCTAGCATTTCCTAGCTTTCTCGTTCAAATTGCCGAGAAAAGGGTTCTGTTCATTTTTGTTTGTTTGTTCGTTCGTCTTAGTAAAGAGGAACATCTTGTTTGTTCATTTCCTAGATTCTCTACTGCTTCTAATTTCAAATAGCATTGTCTCGCACGATACAGTACAGATATGGCCATGTATTCTGGTTTTTCTTGTTCCAGCCCTAGTGGAAGCATGGGCTCTATCAATTTGCTTGGGGGATCCATCAGTAAATTTTAGCTGCGTTTGTTAAATCAAACACGACACGACTATGTAATTGATGCTCCAAACATTTTGATCGGGGTTAATTTGAAGTATCCGAATCTTAATATAGATTTTTGTTTTCCCCCAATCGATGGCTTCTTCCGGTTTTTTTCTGATATGTCTTCTTCACTCTGCGATAGCCCTAACCTGTGGATCACTCATGGTTTTTTTCTCGGCGGAGATCTCGGAGTTCAGCCACGGCAGCGAGACAGCGAAAAGGATCCAAGGATCAACGCCTCACGATCAATTGCTGGTTCGAACATCAAATTCGTTCTCTGGATTGCTCCTTTTCACTATCGGATTCATGCTATTCATGGTGGCTTTTGCAAGGGACAGGGAGTTTCAGAGCTTCTTCGCAAAAGGGTGCGTGGCTGTTCACATTTCCATGGCGGTGTGGAGGTTTGGATTCTTGAGGAAAATTGACGATCTGGCACATGATTGGCCCAGGCAGGCGATTGGAGACCTGGCATTGGCAGTTTCTTGGGTCTTCTTCCTCGTGTATTCATGGAGGGAGAAGTATGATTGATTAGTGCTCATAGGTCTGAATTTTGATTACTCAGTACAAAACTTTGTCTGATACAAAAATGGCAATACTTTCCTATACACTTGACAAATCCATGCTTGTTCAGTGTAATTGCAGAGACATTGGTACAAAATATATTGATGCTTCATGAGTTAACAACGCACATCTTACTGACAGCGCAGGAAGTATCTTGCTCTGGTTGCTGGTGGCCACACTGATTTAAGATAAAGAGACTGATTAGAGGGAAACTGAACAAGTGCATGTATATTTATCACGTTAAAAACGTTAAAATTACTTCATTTCACGTACTTATTTTGATTTGTATAAAATTACTTTTTCAACTAATTTCAAAACACGCTTTAAATTGTTTAAGTTATGAGACAAATCATGTAACATTTACTGCTATTTAATATATCATCTAATTAAAAGTTAATCTTATTCTTAAATGAAAGAAATATTTTCCATACTCATCAATGTTTTCCTAATGCATCCCCTATTAATTGCTTCTTTAATAATAATTGAGTAAGAGAATGAGAAATTGAAGAAGTTTATTAAGGCGTTTTAAAAAAACAGATTATAATAATTAATTTAATTAATATTTTGAATCTAATCAAATTAGCCAAATAACCAGATAAAAATAAGGGCTATACTTCACTTTTTTTTTTTTTTTGTGAGTTTGAACTTTGAACTGTGCAAAGGATGCAATGGGAGTATGATCATGATAAATGTATGCAAAAAAAAAAATCACTTGGGCTAATTCAATCCAAAGTCTAGTTTGTAAGCCCAGTTAAAGATTTAATCCACCCAGAGGTCTAATGGTCAGACGCTTATAGGACACATAGAGTTTATCCAAAAGTTCAAATCTATTGCTCGCATCCCCAAACGTTGAATTAGGCAATTATATCCAAAGATCTAGCGATCAAGACCCTTAGACATAGATGTTACATATAGCGGAAAACGACTAAGATTGAAGATCAGCTATTTATTTTCACCCTACTTTCCACTGTAAACATTTCGAATGCTATTACGAGCACTCAAATTTCTCCATTCCTCAGTCGCCATCAATCTTTACTGTGTTCTCAACATACTTCAACAATACAATATCTTTTTATCTTTCTTACGTTAAAGTCCATAGCCATATTTTATCTTCCTCATATTATTGGTGGCCCAATATGTTTTCCGTTGACTTGACCTTTTTACAAAAATTTGTGCAGACAACAAAACTTATTACATATTCAAAATCTCTGAGAATTATAATCTTCATATTAAGCACATGCTTCCTCTTATTTAAGTCAATTTTGTTTGATGCACTATCGAATACCAAATATAGACATATATTCTAATAGAATTTGAATATTATTTGTCAACTTGTAAATAATTTCTCATTCTGTTAGATATAATCCCTATTGGTTTTTTTTCATACTCACACATAAAGATTTATAAATTCAATCCTTAGTACTATCATATGCTCTTAATATAAAAGTTATATAGATTAAAAAATAGTTAAGTCAATCATTTGAAATAAATATGAGTTAATTTTTTAAAAAATACATTTTTTTTCATTATGATCACCCTTGGATGAAACTACTTAATTCTTGCAATCAATGAGATACTCTAAAAATATTTAAGTTTGATTAAAATTTTATATTCAAGAACAAATCCAATCATCAACATACACTTACATTAAAATATAAGTAAGTATAATTTTCCCTGAAATTTATAGTTCCAACTTCCATGAGAAATGTGGGCCTCCAATTAGGTTGGAACTGAGCAGAGTCCTTGACGTTAAGGTGTTAACTTTGGGCTTGAACAGAACATTCAAAGCCCACAAGCCCACTACAGGCTGTTCTGAATCTTCCCACCCCTTCGGTCTTTTAATTCTTTCGAAAACTGGCCATTGCGCAGAGCCAGGAACGTCGTGTAGGTCAGGCTAGTACGGAAGTGAGAGGTACGTGACTCCATTATCGTTGGTAATCCCTAAGTGAGAGGTACGTGACTCCATTATCGTTGGTAATCCCTCGTCTTTCTCTCCACTTATTTTAATTTTCATAAATTCTTGCAGTGGAATCGCCAAACTTGATACAAGCTCTGTTACTTTCTAATTGATGTTTTTTCCCCTTCGATTTATGAAATTGAGAATGGAGAAAATACTAGTTAGTTCTTGAGCATGGGATGGGTGCCTTTTTCGGGTCATTTCTATTGATTAAGTGTCTGGATATTTATTACATTTATTCAGCAGTAAAGCTCTGTCGCTACTCGATTAGTAGGATCCAGCTGCTATCACTAGGCTTGTCTCGGTTTGATGTTTGCACTGATTTCTTATTAGTAGGTATTCAGGTGCTATAGCGTGCTCGCTTTCGAGCTGAACAGCATACATTCAGAACTAATACTAGTACTAATGATACTCCCTTTGTTTCTAAATATAATATTCACTTTGTAGTTCTTTTTTTTTTGCCAATCATTCACTTTGTAGTTCTATTTCTTGGTTAAGGTGGATCTTATGTACTGGAGGGAGTACTAATTTCCCGTATAAAAGAAAATGCAAATCACTACCTGGATTCTATAGACGCACAACAGTTGAAAGAGCATGTTCATGTTTTGACACTTGTAGGAAATTTGAAATCAATTATTCTTCGATGCTAAACAATCTTCATGTCGTGAAGCCAACATATGGTGTCAAGTCCTGTGTTGTTGCTTCGTAGCCTTTGGTAGACTAATATATTGCTATATCTCTCTCATTTTACCCTAAGTTTTATCCCTGTCTCCAACTCACATCTTCTTTCAAGATAAACTTTAGTTTTATTCACTTCTCTGTTGTTCCATCCTTATCTGACTTACATTTTCTCCTCTCCTTATGGTTCACTAGTGTTCAAGTCATTGGGCTGGTATGAATCTGCAAAATGCTTCCTCTGCCTCGGTTTTACTGGGGTCACAGCAAAGCCAGGGCTCAGCAACTACGGCAACTGGTGTAGAATCAAAACCAAAGAAGAGGATCTGCTGTGCTTGCCCAGACACTAAAAAGCTGCGAGATGAATGCATAGTGGAGCATGGTGAATCTGCTTGTGCAAAATGGATCGAGGCTCACCGACTATGCCTACGTGCTGAGGGTTTCAATGTTTGAAACTGATGAGCAAGAAAAGAAAAGAGGGGGGAGACATTGGTAGAACAATTGAGTTGGTTTCATGGAATTGATACAGATTTTTTTATACACGATATTCGAATTCTTTTGAATAAATAGGAAAAGGAAAGTATTGCTAGATGCAATGCATGATTAACTTGTAAATTTTTATTGGGAAGGTTCTCCCTCTCAATATTTTTGTTGAAACTGAAAGGTCTGATTGCAGATTACATTTTTACACTCAAAATCAATTTGCACTTTGTAGGCGTACAAATGTTGTAAATCAATGAATCCCCTACCACTTGTGTTATTTCCCTTTCTCCCTGGCTGTACCATGTGCTAAGTAGAAAGCATGCCTCATAATTTGAAATTTAAGGTGCAAAGGCTGTTGGTAGTTTTAAATTATTCATGAGACCCTTCAGTCATACGCATTGTTACATATTTATATCCACAACAATAGCAAGCAGTATCCCACCAGATGTGGCCATTAACATAAATTGTAAGATATTGTGCACTGTCAATAACTAAATCTTAAGTTATTATGAAGTCCATTTCAATAACTTTCTTAATTATGTTTTTTTATTTTCTTAATAACTTTGCATATCTTTTTATAATTTGGTTTTATATGGTTTTCACCTTTAATTTCTATTATGGATTTCGTCTGTGTGTGTGTGTAGTGTGAAATGGATTGAGTGAAACAAACAAGAAGAAAATTAGTAAAGTGTAAAGATTAAGAACAAGCTGGCATCATACCACAGAAGGACAAAGACAGTCAATTATTGGATTTTTGGATGTGCCTCAACTAGTTACTGTACAGTGTACACGTATAACAGCAAAGACACGCTTATTCATAAGTAAGGACACATTTATTAGGAATATATTTGTGGTGGCAACTTCAGAATCATTGCTTCGTTTAGTGACCACAGGTGCTGCTCACTCAAGAGCAGCTTGGTCCACAGTTGCACTCCCTCTCCTGCTCACCACCTTCCACACTCTCCAGTCTCCTCGTACCTTCAAAATATTTACTATAACACGGCAAACACACTTATTCATAAGTAAGGCTACATTTTACGATTATATACTTGTAATTTTTATGTATGTGTGTGAAGCCAATGATGAATATAATACACACACACACACACACAGATTTGAGCACAAACACAACAACAAAGAGTGCGGGCCTGTCTAGCTCGGACGGTAGAGTGCAAGGCTCTTAACCTTGTGGTTCTACCTCCATTTTAATATAACAATGATTAATCAGACATGTGTTTGAAGAGTATAGGAATAAACTAGCTTTTAGATTTCCCAAAGTTAAAGTGTTGCCTTTCTTGAGAAGGTTGTTATTAATCGCCTGCATATATTGTTTGGCTTTTTCTACAGAAGATAGTATGCTTCTTAGTTCTTACTGTGTTCCTTTTAGTCGGAGTAACATCAGTTGGTGATACAAAGTTATAGTTTTGTGCCTTTGCTTTGAGGGTTGTTATATATTCTTATGTAGTTTGTCATCTTTAATTTTATTGTTTCCACATGGATCTTGTTCGAAGACAAGAAATTGAAGGACTGTTTCTTCTTTTCACTACGAGATAATTTTTTTGATTTTTTTGTTATATATCTCTCGTTAAACATGTTGTGTATGTGTATTTGAGTCTATGTTATATCGTGGAGTAGCTCTATTTTAAACGAAATAAATACTATTATTATGAACTGATACTTTTTATTGAAGAAGTCGAGGCAGCTAGAGAGGATTACATACTCCCTGAAATGAAGTTTTATGTTTATGGTCAGAGAGAGTAATTCTAAAAAGGATCCCAAGTGACCGGGCAGTCAACTTTTGGAGTATACCATGCGTGTGCCATATTTTGTTCACACATGGGTAAGCCAGCTTGCGCATTTGTTAGTTTCTCAAAACCTGAGGGAAAAAGATGGTTTCTGTAATCTTCATGGTATACTATATAGAGAGGACATGGTTCTATGGAAATTCGTTATGGATAAACTTATGGACCTCCATCTAGTCAAAGTACACAACAACCTTAGAATGTTTATCGCTTCAATAAAGACTAAGGTCTTCTTCTAGGATATCTAAGAGTTCAGCTGCTGTTTTAGGGATGAATTGAAATTCAAAATATTTGTTAAATCCATTTAAAAAAATTGTCACATTCACCGATGTAAGTTGGGTTATTCTAAAGGGGCTAATCTATATTAATTGTAATGAACAAAGGTTATAAATTCACATTTAGTAATTGATAGTGTCTTATTATTTCTAATACAATTATAAGGTGTTGCCCCATTTCGGTCAAACGAACCGTCAACATTCAATCTGACTAATAGCATTAGGAATGTTAATGTCTCTGTCTTAGGTATCCTTGCTTCTAGTTTAAGGTCATTGATTACGCTGTGAGTGCATTAATCAAGGCAATCAATGTGCCTGCCTCTTCGAGTGCTCTCCTCTGGAAAAAAAAATTATTGCATTTAGCTTTCTGTGTGTTCAAGCAAACAAAAGCAAAGAGCCTTTGCCATGAGTTTCTTCTTTCAAGCCAACTACACATTTTCTCTCTCTCTTTCCTTGCAAGATTGGATCAAGAGGAACAAATTGAAGAACCATGCGTGCGGTTCATTTCCGGAATTCTCAAGCTTAAAAGGACACGCACGCACGCACGTACGTACGTTCTTTGACAAATAACGACATAGTTCTTTTCAGTAGTAATGAATTTTGTTCAGAGACGATCCCAAGTTGCTATTCAAAGGAAAATGATTGATTTTCTCATTAAGTAGGGTCATTTCCAAAAGTTTGTCCAAACCTCCAGCAGCTAGCAGTTCTATGCATCTTGATTTTCCATGACTTTGTAATGTTGCAAACTAGTTTGATTCAAAAGTTGCCATGATCACTACTTGAGGGTTTTATTATTTGCCCTTTGGATTGAATGAGAACTGATTTGGTCTATGGGTATGCATACTGTGAATTGGGTTCAGTGAAAACAAACGAGAAAGAAAGTACTGCATATATATCAAATGAGAGGAAGACACAGACACATGGAAATTATTGGATGTGCCTTAAGTGTGTGTGTACATAGGCACCAACAAAGTATTATATCACAGCAAACACACCCTTTTCAGAATAAGAAAAGGCTACATCATGATGATATATACATACATATATGGGGTGGCAGATTCATGGCTCAGTGACCGCAAAGCAGGTTGCTCCACACTTGCACTTCCCGTGATGCTCGCCGGCTGTTTTCTTCATCACGTAGCTCTTGTCGCACCTGCAAAACATGTTTATAGATTTATATATAGGTGCTAAGCCACTTTGTAATATATATATATACTTTGGCGTGCAAATGCAAAAAAACAAAGAACGTCGTCCAGCCCGTCTAGCTCAGTCGGTAGAGCGCAAGGCTCTTAACCTTGTGGTCGTGGGTTCGAGCCCCACGGTGGGCGTTTTCTTGCATTCTTGTTTTTGCTTGTCACCGGAAAAAAAAAAAGGCAGAGTATAAGAAGAAACTGGCTTTGAAGTTTCGAGGTCGCTACCCTTTCTCAGTGTAAATGATGTCAGCAACGTAGCCGTTCCCTTTCTTCCTGAACCGCATAGCATAATTGTTGGAATTATATCGTGGGTGTATATTAAAAGGAGAAGGAAATACCACATTGTGTAAATATTAAGTCCCATATTGCTTGTTTCAATGAAGGCATTGTTTTGTGAAGTTTATAAATACCATGTTCCATAATTGAGGAAGATGCACCAAGCTCTTGACCAAGTTTCAGAGCTTCTCTCTTCTCTTCCTCTTTGCTTTCTGCTCTTTATTTTCTGTTGTTCTATTACCTTGCTCCAGCAAGAAAAGTCCTTTTAATCTTGGGGAGTTGCCGACTTATGGTAGAATAACTTTTTAGAACAGTGTCATCGGGCACGATTCGGATCAGTAATTTTTCTAAATATTGTTATTATTCTTCTATAATCTAAAAGTTTTACTGCAATTCTTTTTACTTGCAGATGTTGCTGCCAATATTATGAGCACAACGTTGCAGAGGAGGTTAAAGATTCACTGATGTTTAAGTGCTGATTACAACAATCCAAAGAGTTATTTCTCGCTAGACTTGTAAAGCACATTATGATAAGACTTCTCCATTTCATTACAAAGAAAATGAGATAAGTTTAAATTCCAATCTCTTCCTCAATTGTCGTACAAGTTTGTTTTGTTGTATAGTACTAGTTTGTGTGTGCTTAACTTTTAATACACTGGTGGCCGAACAAGAAATTATATGCTGTTGTGATCATGATCTACATCCATCTTGTGAAGGAGCGCTCCTCCTCGGGTCGCGCTCTGTTTTTACTTTTTATTGCCGTGTTTCACTGCCTGTTGAGTGAAAAGAAAATAAAATAAAAGACAAAAGTGATGGTGTAGATCTGCGCTCTTGAAGTTGATGGCCATCATAATGTGGTTTTTCTACCAATGCACAGAGCAGAATTTTTTTTATTAGATCTGAACTTCTTGATCTATTCGTTACAGGAATGTCTGTTTGTTAAATTGATATCAATATTATCCTCTAAGATGTGCATGATGATTGTTTTTCTTACATCGAAATGGAGATGCATGGCACTGGACTTTATAAAAGATTTGATATTTAGATTGTGCTTCATTACAAAATTTTTGTCCCTGACTTTTCTGTCCATGTTTTTAGGACTGTATTTATATAGTTTTGAGGGTGGAAATATGCTTCCCAGCTACTGTTTTGGGAGGAATCAAAAGTGTTGCAAGAACTAATGGTCTAGTATAGAGATTTTTTTTTTCAACCCAGTTTTAGATTCTGCTGTTTTGCAATTTCTCTACTCATGGATCTGATGGCTTTGTTCATGCTCACACTTAGTGGTAGACATTGCAAACTGTTTATAGAAACCTGATATGAATAATTCGATTTATGTTGTCAGTTTTCTGTGTTCACGTGGTGACAAAAATTAACACGCAAGAAATGGTGGAGGTATACTGATTGCTTTTCTACTCATTAATTAGAGGGCGTTACTAGTTTACTGGTTTTGATTAGTGAATAAAGACATTAAATTAAATTAAATTGGTTTTAATGCTTGTGTGTGAGGAATCAAAGCATTGACGATGGCATTGATACACTTGTCTCAACAAGACTAAAAGTTTATTACCTGATCAGCATATGAATTGTTGAAAGTTTACTGTCTTCATATTCTTCCTCGACGTGTTCCATTTGCTTTGCCATTTTCTCTTTGCTTGTTTTAAAAAAAATCAAGTAAAAAGCACGTGAAATTGGCGAAGCCCACAACCCACAAGAACCGAACAGATTTATCCCGCCACTGGAAATAGGTATCAAGGACCATTCTATCATGCAACTTGTTCTACTCGTCCCAGGTATGGTTTTTTTTTTTTAATTAAGTAAACATTATTGCGGTGGTGGCTTGTTAAGGCTTAAAAATATATGAAAGCCATTGTCTCAATTTAGAAAAATGATTTATTGTTGCATGAGAGTGTTGACGCCAGAAAGGACAGTTACCTTATGCCCTCAGATCAAAAGAGTAAAATGATAATAGCTATTATATTGTAATGGAGTTATGAAGATGCATTTAACAGTGCATAGTAAATATTTTGTGGTATTGTGAATGTTTTACTAGATATTATTACGTTATTTATGTTAGAAAAATAATTCTTCTGTTGGTGAATTTAATTTCTATGATCATTATTATTATTTTGATTAATAAGTATATTAATTTGCATACTTAATGAGAATTCATTATGTTTTAAATTCATTGGCTTCTCACTTGTGTATTGGAAGTAAAATTCCATAATTAAGTGGATCATGTGCCCATGAGTTTGCTTTGTGTTTTCACTTTGAATTTGAAACGCATGAGATATGACTACCATCATATTCAATAAATCACTTGGGTCTTTTACGATAAAATATTTGTTATCGTTGGGCTCCTTTTGTTACATGTATGTGTATGACAGTTTGATTGTGCTGTCCAAGTGTGGTAGTATATGTGTAGCTTTATGAGGTGGACTCTCACAGTTTAAAAGCACTGACAATAAAATATGTGTAAATAAGGTGTTATTGACAATAATTTTTAAATAAAATTTTTTAAAGGCTTTTATTACCAATTTCGGTTATGTATACCTTGAGTAACAATGTTATTAGCTCACTGTGGGTTGAAAAATGGAAATATATATGTTACTGTTGGGAGTTAGTTCATTACAATGCAAATGTGTGTGACTGTGGGCATGAGATTCAAATTTATTTAGAATTATAGAATGTGGAATATTTAAAGATTCTAATTAATTAGAATAGTATGTGAAATATTTGAAAGTGTGGGGTGCCTAATAGCCTCTTATGTGTAATGGGATACCTTACAGTCATTTTGAAAGAAAATAAAAATATTGTTGCAAAATGTTATAAATTGATAGCCCCTTTAAAAATATTAAGGTGCATTGTGAACTAAGTGGAGACTATATTATTTGCTATTGAGAGCAAGTTTTGTGAATTATTAAATTTTGTATTGCTTGAGACAAGCATTATGTATATATGAAAGTTTAATCATATATCTAGCATGGAGATAAATATGTTTTAATTTTCATGATTTGTGGATGTATATTTATTTTGGTATGAGTATCATGATATTTAATTTTTAATGTGAATAACACATTAGTTATAATGCATTGTTGCTTCAAATTTAATTTGAAAGCATGTATGAATCAAATGTGATTTTGGATGTTAAAATCATAAAGGAATAAGAATGTAGATGATAGATGATAATGAGAAATATTGCCAAAGTTTGGCTTTGAATTATTGTATGAATATTCCTTATAATGCCAATACATTATTTAACGTGGTTTTTGCAACTCAATCTGTGCATGCACAAATTTGGAGCATTTGTTACATTAACAAATACTAATACATTTGATATAGCTTATGCTATATAGAATTGAGCACATATAAATATACATCATACAAAAGAAATATGATATTTGAGAGATATCATAAATATTAGTATCATGAATAGTGGATTCCCGTTGTGTTGAGATACACGGACGTTAATTGAACTTCAATTGTATATGAGAAAATCCACTATGATTATTCAGCTTTAATGATGGTTGAAATAATTATTATGTGAATAAGAGTTTATTGCTCTGAAATTGATTGATATTGGATGCTTGAGTTGTTGAAAACTTATTGACAAAATTTTAGTGTAGATCCGACATTTTGTGTCGATTAGGTGTTGAAAACTTATTGGAAAATTCTAGTGTGGATCCGACAATAGTTCATGTATACATTGTTTGAGATATTATGTGAGAAAGCTAGCTTAAAATTTATGGAGATATCTCATTCAATATTGTGAGGTCAAAATTGACCTAACAGATCTGTTAACAAAACCCCTAGGGAAGAAACAAATTATTGAAATATCGAGGGGAATGAGATTTAAGCCAATTTGAAATTAACAGTGATAGTAACCCAACCTTTGTGATTGGAGATCCCATGAAGAAGGTTCATATGGGTAAGAACAAGTCACTCGTTAGTTCTGCTAGCACTAAATTATTTTTAGTCTCTTCCTATGGTTTGAGAAAGTGCTAGAATGCATTATTGGAGAGGCTGAGCAAAGCTCTTAATGATTTCATAGTCCTTATAGATGATATATTAATTGCTGATATATTTGATGAAATCATCTATATGAATATGAAGTGGGGCCGCTTCTATGAAACCGTGGCAAAGTCTCTAGAGCATTCATTGAACACCAGGCACGCGTACGGCCCTTTAAAGCGCAAAACCGCCATTAACAACAGAAAATATGGGGTATATTCTGACTAATAAGGCCTCTATTACACAACAAAGATTTGTTGGTTCATAGAAACGTATGTTTCACTGACATCTCTGTGTACTAAGAATTATTAGTCTAGGTCTGGTTCATAGTCGAAAGACACCAGATTCGAAACGTTTATACTCATCTTGTAAACTAAATGAGTAGACGATAGTTGTCTTTTAACACACATGTGGGGGATTGTTAGAATTATATATGGGTGTGTGTTAAAAGGAGAAGGAAATCCCACATTGTGTAGATATTAAGTCCCACATCGCTTGTTTCAATGAAGGCATTGTCTTGTGGAGCCTATAAATACCATGCTCCACAATTGAGGGAGATGCACCAAGCTCTTGACCAAGTTTCAGAGCTTCTCTCTTCTCTTCCTTTTTGCTTCCTGCTCTTTATTTTCTGTTGTTCTGTTACCTTGCTCTGGTAAGAAGAGTCCGTTTAATTCTAGGGAGTTGCCGACTTATGGCGGAATAACTCTTTAGGACAGTGTCCTCGGGCATGATTCGGAATAGTAATTTTTCTAAGTATTGTTATTATTCTTCTATAATCTAAGAGTTCTACTGCAATTCCTTTTACTTGCAGATGTTGCTGCCAATATTATGAGCACAATGTTGTAGAGGAGCTTAAAGATTCACTGATATTTAAGTGATGATTACAACAATAATCACATCACTCAAGGGTATTCATACACAAGTAAGCAGCAGCATCAAATAATGAACAATTGAATCTTATGACACAGTGGTTGTGAATTAACAAGGGCATTCTTAAATGACACAGTGGAAGAAGATGGGTTGGGCATTTCCTTTTTTAGAAATGTAAAGATGTAATGGGTCTGGATCTGTGTTTATAGTACCAAAAAAAATAGAGCACTTGCACACACTGGCTCTTGCCAGCACCAGTCACAGTTGCCACACTTGTCTGACATCTTCATTACTGTATTTGAGAGTAAACACCAAATAGGGATTAATCCAAAGCTGAGCTGCTTATATCTGTTTCCAACCTTGAAGTCCAACACAAACTCAAAGGGCATTCATGCACGTGAGGAGGACATGGCTTCTGATGAATGATATTCTTATCTCAAGGAAAATATTTTTAGCAATGGAAGAAGGCCTGCCCTCCTCTGCTCCTCTCCTGTCAACTTCATCCATCCCTTCTTCCTTTCTGTTCCTGTTAAACAGTGAGTTGCGTGATTCTGTGAGGGTCCAAGGTGACCTCCCAAGTCCCAACCTATTGTTTGAAATGTTTTTAAAACTAATAAATGTGAATTTTAAAAGGAATAGATACGATTTTTAAAGATTATAACCTTATAAAATACCAAGTTTATTTAAAAAGTTATATCTTTGTAAAATAACAAGTTTATTT
>JANTPZ010092663.1:0-16049 GCA_025593235.1 Vachellia pachyceras
TGTACATTTTAGAGCTTGAATTTTCACTCTATGTATGAATCATTCAACCACGGTTATGCAGAATCTGAGAACAATAGAAAGTTGATAATGATCGTTGCTATCACCATTTCTGCGGTTTTATGTACGCTTTTAGTTGGGGGCTATTTCGCTTACAAAGTCCGCACGAAGAGAATTGGTAAAGTTCCTTGCTCCTATTTTTGAAATTTCAACCAAGTCCACCATGTTCTGTAGGAAATATATTGACACTACTGTACATTTGGGTTTATTTATCCTCACCCTCTCTACCTAACTAGAATTTGACTTTTCTCCGTCCTAAAATAGTCACGTGTTTTTCTTCGGCCTTTAAAGCGATTATGCACACAGTAATCGTCCATCCCTTGCCCTTACAAATTTTTCATGCTTTTTTTTCAGTGAAATCAAAACATGTAGATGTTGAAATTCCAAAAAGTGAGAGGGATGATCTGGATCTCCCACTGTTTGATCTTCCAGAAATAGCACAAGCCACTGAAAATTTTTCAGAGAAGAACAAAATCGGACAAGGTGGATTTGGACCTGTATATTGGGTAATTCAATGTCTGAGTCATGAACTTATAATAATCACTTGCTTATTTTATAAATAGTACTATTTCAACACCCTCAAAAGTTTCAACATGCAGGGTAAGTTATTAAATGGACAGGAAATTGCAGTGAAGAAGCTTTCGAGAACATCAGAACTAGGATTGATTGAATTCAAAAATGAAGTAAAATTTATTGCCAAACTCCAACATCGAAATCTAGTGAAACTTCTTGGTTGCTGCATCCATGAACAAGAAAAGTTGTTGGTATATGAGTACATGCCAAACAGAAGTTTGGACTCCTTCATTTTTGGTATGAACATAAGAAAGTTTATAATTGCATTAAGTATTTTAGTACCATTAGTTAAGTATTTTATGGCGTTGGCAAAAAAAAAATAAGTATTTTATGGCACTTCAAATTTGAAGCTACAATTCTAACAAGAAAAATAACTTACTTTCTTGTGTTGATAGATGAAACCAATAGGAAATCATTGGATTGGCTTAAGCGCATCCACATTATTATGGGAATTGGTCGAGGTCTTTTGTATCTCCATCAAGATTCAAGGTTACGAATAATTCATAGAGATTTGAAAGCAAGCAACATTTTACTTGATGACAAATTGATTCCAAAGATATCAGATTTTGGGCTAGCTAAAAATTTTGGAGAGGAGGAAGTAGAAGGCAGTACAAAAATAATAGTCGGCACTTAGTAAGTTTCTTAAGCTTACTTTTAGCCAAATTATCACCTTTCAATATTTAATTTGTTCTAATCTTCTTAAGGATATTTTGTAGCGGGTACATGGCTCCTGAATATGCAGCAGATGGACTATATTCCGTGAAATCCGATATCTTTAGTTATGGTATATTAGTGCTAGAGATTATTAGTGGAAAGAAAAATAGAGGATTTTATCTAGAAGACTCCAAGCACAACCTTGTTACACATGTCAGTACTTTAGATGCAATATTGAAATGTTTTTTGAATGACATCAAGGTAAAATATGATAATTGATACAGAAAATGTATATTTCAGGCATGGTTACTGTGGAAAGAAGGAAAAGTATTAGAATTGCTTGACAAGAACATAGAGGGACAGTGCAATGCATCAGAAGTATTAAGGTGCCTTCATGTGAGTCTGCTGTGTGTGCAACAGAATCCAGATGATAGGCCCACCATAGCATCCACAATTTTGATGTTGGAAAGTGAAGTTGCACTACCTGAACCTAAACACCCTGGTTTCATTCAGGCCATAGGCTCACTCAAAGGGCATACTTCTAGCTCAAGTCAGAAGGAATGTAGCTCAACCAATGAAATGACAGTGAGCTTACTTGATGCAAGATGAAGTGTTTGAGGCTTTGAGCTCATATAAAATTAGGAACAGGGAGGGAGATAGCAGCACTATACAATATAGATGTATAAACCGGTAAATTAAAATAGGTTCTTCAACGTGTACGTGACAAAGAAGAATTAAAACATAAAGTACGCCAAGTTGGTTGGTGGGTATTATTCTAATTGTTGGACCATATCTCTGGATGTTTGTATGCTTCCACTTTCTAATTTCTGGAATATAAAAGACTATTTTTCCCTCCTAAAAGAAAAAGGTGGATGATGATCCAATTGTTGCTTGAGTTGGGGGATGTATGGGATATGACTTCACAATTTTCTTGGTAATGTCAGTGACCGTAGCCTATGGTTGAATCGCTTAATAGTTTATCTGAGAGATTACGAATTCAATCCCACCTATGGCATTAAGTTTTTATTTATTCATACCTCATTAAATAAGAAACAATTGTCTTGGTCTTCTACTTTCTTCATATTTTGTGTCTGTCAATTTGCCTACCATTGGATTGGCACTATGAAATTTGGTTCTATTCTCCACGCATCTATAGGACAAGTCCATTTTTTTACCAAGAGGTATCTATGACAGGTCTTATTGAAACCTTTGGGTGGTAGTCCAATGACGGAGCCAAAACCTCAGAGCAACATAGACAACTTTTTTATTTTTAAATAAATGATAATAAGTTTGCTAGTATAGATAATTTAAGTGAATTCAAATTTTAAATATCAGTGGGTGCATAATAAAAATTTAATAGGTATTTATATATAACAAAAATTTTCCAGTGGGGGCATTTGCCCACCCTGGCTATTACGCGGCTTCGCCACTGGGTGATATTGATTTTTTTTTGGGTTAGAAAAAGGCTTATTCCTAGAAGCCGGAACTAATTATTTATCGGGACATTGGCGTGGAGGTTAAGGGTGTTGGATCAAGGGAAAATGAGTTACAGGTCCCAAGCAAGGGATTTTACCATCAAATAGTCCCAAAGATTTAAAAAACTATTAAAAGGTCCCGAAAGAAGCTGCTGAGGTTGTCATTAACAACCTCAGCAGCTAGTCTTGGGACCTTTTAATAGTTTTTTGAATCTTTAGAACCATTTAATGGTTAAATTCCTTACTTGGGACCTGAAACTCATTTTCCCTTGGATTAATAAAGAAATAATGTGAAGCCAGTTAATGTTGAATACAAAGTCAATAAAAAAATTATTGTTTTTTTTGGTAGTGGATATTAATTATTAAAGACTGGGTGTCTGACTTCTTCAACTGAGAATTATAGTGCCGATGGGTCCCACAAGTTGTTTGGAGAACAACATTTGACTTCAGCGGCACTTTCGTGCATATCTGGCCGTTGTTTCTTCTTGCTTCCGTCCGACGAAACTCAGCCGTCAGATCACATCGACGCTCCAGACAGCCCTAGAAGGCAAAAACTTCATACGTAACCCTGTCCAGCCTATATGTGAATGCCGTAGAGAAGTATTTTTACATAAATCGAGATAAATATGTTAATGAGATTATCTCATTTTATAGAAAAACACTGTTGAATATACGTTTGACTTTTCCAAACCATCTAACAAACGAGCCTCAGTCTCACTTTTCTATTTCTGGACGTGATTTAAAATAAATAATCTGCGTAAAAAGCCAAACAAGGAACCAGTCTACCAACTACCAAGGATTTCGAATAAACAGAGCTAATTAAGCAAAAAAAAAATTCAAGGAAACCAGTTTGTTCTTTGAGGTTTGAACATGACGCACAAAAACTAGCCTTATTCTTGGAACATAAATATAAAATAGCTTTACCACCTTTAAATTTACCCCAATTTTAATTTTTCAATGGGTAAAATTATTCAGATTTTTATTAAATTAAAGAAATCAATTTTTTAAATAAAATAAAAATTAAGGAATTAAAACCAACATAAAAATAAATGTGTTAGACTAAAAATTGTGTTCACTTTATAAAATATATATTAGTTAGGGAATATGATGCAACCTTTTTTTTAAAATGGTATTAGACTAAACTATACATGACTTTGATGTATAACTATGAAATTTAATTACATGACTTTGATGTATAACTATGACTTTAAATATATATTTTATATTGAATAATAATGACTGAAAATGCATGAAATAACAGAAGATTAAAAAATATATCACCTTACGTCCGTCATGGCTCATGAATAAGGGCTTGTTTGTGTTTTAAGCTTCAAAACCTAGGTTTAAAACCTAAATTTTCTCTTTCATACTTTCTCTTTCTTTCTCTTTCTTACTTTCCTCTTTCCTACCCACTTTTTTGCCTCGGAATCCGTAAAAGCTATAACTTCCCAAACATAAATCACTTTTCAAAACCTAATTTTTACTTCGAAATCTGTGAAATCTAAGTTTTAAACCTAGTTTTCAAATAACACCTAATACTAACTTTTACTCATTTCAAAAGCACATGGCCGCGGACGTAAATCATTAAAATATTCCCACGAGGCCACCACTTTCCTTTTTTTTTTCTTTTTTACTCTTTTATTCTTCCTTCCCCTTCTTCTGATGATTTTATTTGAGAAGTACTATTCCAGGTCAACGTGAAACTCAAAATTACGCAGAAAAAAATAAATACTCTTGTAAATACGCAAACATTTTTCAAAGTCAAACGGGGATAAAAAAATAATGATGGGGTACCAATAAAATAAAATAAAATGACGCAAGTGGCAGAGACGCTGCCTATTTGTCCGCGCCATTACTAACTCCCGCTTTCTGACAATGGCGTCTGAATCAACAAGCAGCAGCTCAACACACCTAACCAGGCCAATTGAAAACCCCATTAAAAGTTCCCTCTTCTTTCTCCTTGGTTCTCTCTTCCCTTTCCATGGACCATCTTGCTCGCTTCACTATATTCGCTTCCGTCCTTCTTCTCATCCTCCACCCTTCCCTTGCATTCGATTCCCTTCGCCAGTCGCAGTTCATCAGCGACAATGGAACTACCTTGGTTTCAAAAGATGGAACATTTGAGCTCGGTTTCTTCACTCCTAGTACTTCCAACACACGTTACCTGGGCATTTGGTACAAGAACATCCAGGTTCAAACCGTTGTCTGGGTTGCAAACCGCCTCAACCCAATTAATGATTCATCCGTTACCTTAACTATGACCTCTTCCGGCGATCTTGTTCTGTCCCAAAACAACACTGTTCTTTGGTCAACAAATTCCACCTCAAAACCACAGAGTCCGACCGCCCGGCTCTTGGATACTGGAAATCTTGTGGTGATGGATGAGAACGAAGCAGACCCAGACGCTTATTTATGGCAGAGCTTTGACTATCCTTGTGATACGTTATTGCCAGGTATGAAATATGGGTGGGACTTAAAAACTGGTAAGCAATGGTATTTAACGGCTTGGAAGAGCCCTGATGATCCGTCTCCTGGAGAATTAACTAGTGCTGTGGTCCTCTATAACTATCCTGATTCGTATATGATGAAGGGAAACAAAAAGTTTTACCGATTTGGCCCTTGGAATGGCGTTCGTGGGAGTGGTGGTCCTGAAATAAAGCCCAACCCTGTTTTTGATTACACCTTCGTGGACAATAAGGATGCGTACTACTACATAGACCTTTTCAATAATAATTCTGGACTGACAAGATTGGTGTTGAACGAAACTGACTCTACTCGGTATCGTTATGTTTGGCTGGAAAATATCAAAACATGGCAAATTTATTCCACCAAACCAGTAGATTACTGCGATACTTATGGCCTCTGTGGTCCAAATGGGAATTGCATCATTACTGAATCGCCTGTGTGCCGATGCTTAAAGGGCTTCACGCCTCAGTCACCACAAGATTGGAATTCGGTGGACTGGACTGATGGATGCGTGCGAAGTAAACCTCTGAACTGCTCCGAGAAAGACAAAGATGGCTTCATTAAATTGACGGGCATGAAGGTGCCAGACACTACTCTGTCTTGGCTAGATCGGACGATGAATCTGGAGCAATGCAGAAGGAAGTGCTTAGAGAATTGTTCTTGCACGGCTTATACTAATTCAGATATTAGAGGAGGAGGTACTGGTTGTGCCTTGTGGTTTGGTGATCTAGTTGATGTCAGATATTATGCATCTGGGGGCCAAGATCTTTATGTTCGAATGGATGCATCAGAATTAGGTAAAGATTCCTACTTTCTCCTTATGATGTTAGTTTTCATACTTGAGTATTCGAGCTACCACTTTCAATTTGAGTGATTCAACTACGATTGCAGAATCTGAGAATAAAAAGAAGGTGATACTGGTCGTTACTATTACGCTTGGTGCAATTTTGGTTATGCTTCTATTTGGGGGCTGTGTCTTCTACAGAGTCCGCAGAAACAGAGTCCTGAGAAACAGGAAAGGTAAAGTTTTATTATCTTTAAGTTCCAGCGTTTTAGGTTTCTTCGTATAACTTTGATGGCTGTTATGAACTCATACGGCAAGAATATTTATGTATTATCTTTTATTTGTTTAAACTAGTAAAGAACCTGGGAAGTGAAATAAAGATGTGTATGTATTAGATATTAGGCCGAGGACTAACGAATAAGGTAGCATGCCGTTTAGTACCTGAACGTCATTCACAATCTGCTTGTTATGCCTTTATTCCTGTTCTTCAAATGTTATTCACTCTACTGATATCAGTGTTGGTTTATACTCACGGTCGCATGATTTCAATCTAAGGTGCTTCAATTGTTTTGCCATTACCAATATTGATTGCCTATCAATTCCCACCCCCCTTGGACATAAAGTTAATGCTTTTCCTATCATGCTTTTAGCTATCCCAGAAGATGTAAAAGATGATGTTCAATACGATGAGAGTCCACAGGATGATCTAGATCTCCCCTTGTTTGATCTTGCAACAATAGCAAATGCCACTAGTAACTTCTCTACGAAGAACAAACTCGGAGAGGGTGGATTTGGACCTGTATACTGGGTAATTCAACATTTGAATTATAGACTAAGAACAATAAGCAATGCATAATATGAATGTTATCATGATATGCTTACAAGTGTCTAAGTGCAGGGAAAATTATTGAATGGACAAGAAATTGCGGTGAAGAGGCTTTCAATAAAATCAAGACAAGGATCGGTGGAGTTTAAAAATGAAGTAAAGTTTATTGCAAAACTTCAACATCGAAATTTGGTGAAACTTCTCGGTTGTTGCATCAATGATCAAGAAAAAATGTTGGTGTACGAATACATGCCCAATAGAAGTTTGAACTCCTTCATTTTTGGTATAAATTTAGTAAAGTTTTTTTACTGCATGGATTATCTTAATGTCAATAATAAGAAGATATATTTTCACAAGCATTACACAAAGTTTGAGGTGAATCGCATTGTTTACCACTCATGAATAATACACCTCACTATAGATTTTTATATGATAGATTGATAATTCTGTTCAAATGACATATTTACTTTTTAATGTTAACAGATAAAGCCAAAGGAGAGTTGTTAGATTGGTCTAGGCGTTTCCATATTATTATGGGAATCGGTAGAGGTCTCATGTATCTTCATCAAGATTCAAGATTGAGAATTATTCATAGAGATTTAAAAGCAAGCAACATATTACTTGATGACAAGTTCATTCCAAAAATATCAGATTTTGGATTAGCTAAAACCTTTGAAGAAGAACAAACAGAAGGCAATACAAATAGAGTAGTGGGAACTTAGTAAGTTTCTTATTCAAATCTTACCTTAAAATTATCATATGCTCTATCCTCTCCTATCTTCATTAACTGTTCTATTCTCTATCTTTCTAAATGGCTATTTGATAGTGGATACATGGCACCAGAATATGCCGCAGATGGGCTATATTCAGTGAAATCTGATGTCTTCAGTTATGGCATATTAGTATTAGAAATTATATGTGGAAAGAAGAATAGAGGGTTTTATCTAGAAGACTCCAAGCACAACCTTATTGGTCATGTGAGTTGTTAATACACACACTATTCAAACCTTTCTTTTTCTTTCTTTTGGTTGAATTGATGAAATTCAAAACTGATGACGAAGTTATGAGTTTCAGGCATGGATACTGTGGAATGAAGGAAGGATTTTGGAATTGATTGATAAGAACATAGAGGAGACGTGCAATGTATCGGAAGTATTAAGGTGCATTCATACGAGCCTTTTGTGTGTGCAACAAAATCCAGAAGATAGACCCACCGTAGCATCAGCAGTTGTGATGTTCGAAAGTGAAATCGAACTTGCGAAGCCTAAGCAGCCAGGTTTCTTTCATGGAATGGGTTCAGTTCAACCACTTGCTTCCAACACAAATCAGAATGAACATAGCTCAACCAATGAAATGACAGTGACCTTGCTTGAAGCCAGATGAATTTTTGTCATGCTGAGCAGTAAATATAGTGTAAATATGCTCTACAAGGTACAAGTAAGTTGAAAATCATGGTTTGGTGATTGGGGGGCTGCTATTATTGTTGAAACCATTGCTGCAGAATCGAGCATTGCGAGTAAGTGGAATGACATTGAAGACAAAATGCAGATATTGAATCTGGGCTCGTAGGAAATTAAGAACGGAAATAGCTGCACAAGAAATGGATAAACCAAGAGTAGAAACATCAAACTTGTGGCAATGTAAAAATGGCCGTACAATAACAAGATAAATTGAGCCACTTTTTTTAGATATCATACAATTAGTTTAGGTCCATTGCTTTTATCAGTTCTTTCTTTTCCATATTTTTTTTTCTTGGGTGGATATGAGGCGATGGAAGATGATATGATTTTCTTAATTTTTTGAACCTCACTTTACCAGGAAGCATGAGATATAAATTCTCAATTGTTCATTTCTTATATATATACACATATATTATGTCTGAGTTCTGTCGGATTTGCCTATATTAGGCGGGTGCTCCAAGAGCATGGCCACGGCAAAATAATTTATTTATTTTTGGTGATAGCACGGCAAAATAATTTAGATTGTTAGATATATGATCAAATATTGAAATATGATTCCTTAAAATATCCAAGGCATGGAAGAAAAATGTCATGAAATGACTATGTTGCCTCGGGCACCACATTTAAGAAAAAACAAAGAAAATACTCCTTTATCAAATATTCTATTTGACGATCATTTATCAAGAGATGTAGGTGGAAGGAAACAATTGAGTCTTTCTGTTTTTATTTTCCATGTAATTTTATTACTTCAAAAAATTATCATTTTATATTAAATTAATTATTGGGAAGATTTAATCTATATTAGATATTTTGAATAATCTTAAAGATATTTAGAATATATTAGTAATTTCTTTTTTATAATATTATTGCAGATCCATGAGTGTGAAATTACAGATTTCAAAGATATTATTTAATATCAATATATTTGATTTAATTTAAATAAATAACATCATATTTCTTTTAATATTTTGAGTCATATTAGAGTCAATAAAAAGTAAGATGTATTCAATGATTTCATGAATCGAATAATAATTCTTTCCTCATCAAGTTTTAACTTATAGTTTATATTGGGGATATAATACAATTGGGTCATAAGAGTGATCCACTCCTTAAATGAGGAAAAGGTAAAGAGAGAGAGAGAGAGAGAGAATGGATTCCTTTCTACCATGAAATAGGAAATGTTCGATTAGCAAGAGTAGGAATTGATAAAATAAGTACTTAACTATTTTAGAGTCTTGTTCTTGGGGGAAGGAACTGAGGTTTACATGTATATACAGGGAATGTGTGCAATGAAAAATGCAAGTAGGCTTGTTTTGTGTTTAGGATGGAATATGATTAGGTCATAAGAGAGTCATCAACTTTTGTAGAGCATTTTATAGTTAAAGATCTAAAAACAAGTTTCTTTAAAGTTTTAACTGATCGGTTAGATTGCAAAAGTTTGATCAATTTTTATAAAGCCTTTTGTAACAAAGGATTTAAAGATAAATTCCTTTAGAGATTTAGCTGATCAAATTATTAATCTACGGATCCATCTATATCAAAATATCTTGAACCATGTAACGATTACCATGTATCAGTACTCGTTAATAGATGTTGATGTCCTTGTCTACTTCTAATCAAGCTTACAAATGTGGGGACATGATCTATTAGCTTTTGTAACGGACCTGTTACTGTCCATTGTCCTCTTAGCCAAGTTTTAAATCTTTCAATTGACTTATGCTTGACCTTTTAAATTGCAGCTGATAGGCACTATAGGTGAAAGGAAGAGAAGTAAGAAAGAAAGAGAAACTACAGTTTTTCTTCTTACAGGTCTCGAAGACTTTTATAACATATGCCTAGTCTTCCAAAATTGAATGAAAAACTTCAAAGATTCCTTTTTTATCGTTTATGAGGTCTTTGTACAGCCAACTGGCAAGTGACTATAGCCTTGATTAATTTCCTTATGAGGACGGTACTTCAAGCTTGATTATATATCTTGAATGAAACGCGTCTGACAAAGCACCATCTTAACTCATTCTGCATCACAAGAAACTTCATGGACATTCTTCTTTTCATCACTGTCTTTGCTTCCATTCTTGTCCTCTCTTCAAGCTTCCATGGCAGCTGATTCCATCCTTAAGTCCAATTTCTCAATGAGTAATGGGATGACATTAGTTTCAAAAGGTGGAACCTTTCAACTTGGTTTATTCAGTCCTGGAAACTCCAAGAAATATTACCTGGGAATTTGGTACCGGAACATCCCCGTTCAGACTGTAGTTTGGGTAGCAAACAGAGTCTACCCAATCAGTGATCCCTCAGCAGCCTCCTTAACACTTGAAATCCCTGGCTTCCTTGTCCTTATGCAAAATGATATTGTCCTATGGAGATCCAATGTGCAGAAACAGGTGCAGAATCCTGTAGCCGAGCTCTTAGATTCTGGGAATCTTGTAGTAAGAGATGAAAGAGAAGCAAACCAAGAAGAATCCTATTTGTGGCAAAGCTTTGACTACCCATCTGACACTGTGTTGGCTGGGATGAAGATAGGATGTGACCTCAGAACTGGTCTGAATAGGCGGATAACAGCTTGGAAGAGTCCGGAAGATCCATCACCAGGTGACTTTTCATTTGGTCTACATTTAAACAAGTATCCTGAGTTTTATATGAAGAAAGGAGATAAGAATACTACAGAACAGGACCATGGAACGGGCTGCATCCAAGTGGTGAACCAGAAATAAAGCCTAACCCTCTTTTCCATTTCAACTTTGTCTCCAATAAAGATGAGGTCTACTACCTGTATAAACTCAGGAATCCTTCAGTGATCACAAGAGCAGTCATAAACCAAACTGATTATAAGCGATGCCGCTACGTGTGGGGGGAAGCTGACAATCATTGGACGCTTTTTATATCAAAGCCAAGTGACTATTGTGATGAGTATGGCCTCTGTGGACCTAATGGAAAATGTATCATAACTGAATCACCAGTGTGCCAATGTTTAGAAGGGTTTACGCCTAAGTCACCACAAAACTGGAACTCAGGTGAGTGGTCTGATGGATGTGTCCGCAATAAACCTCTGAATTGCTCTAAGAAACACATAGATGGGTTTATAAAACTGGAGGGATTGAAGGTGCCAGATACTACTCAAACTTGGCTTGATGAGAGTATGAATCTAGAACAATGCAGAGAGAAGTGTTTGGATAATTGTTCTTGTATGGCCTATACTTGTTCGGATATCAGAGGGGCTGGTAGTGGTTGTGTCCTGTGGTTTGGTGATCTAATTGACATCAGAGGGTTTCCTGGTGGTGGCCAAGATCTTTATGTTCGATTGGTTGCTTCAGAATTTGGTAAGGACTTAACTTTTCCCAGTAATCCTCCGGTAATATATTACTCTTCTCATTAAGGCCCCATTTCATGTAATTTATGATTTAATCATTTCTTTTCTGTTCGATCAATTTCGATGAAGAGTCACAATATGGCGGCGGCAGCAGGAAGTTGATCCTAATAGTTGCCGCCACCACCATTACTGCAATTTCTGGATTATTTTTAGTTGGATGCTGCTATTATATTCATAAACTCTATAGAAACAAGAATGGTAAAGTCACTATCTCTCAAGAATCATATGTTAACTTCATCTACATTCATTTTATTCAGTAGCGTGTATAAGAAGTTGAATTGATCTTCTTCTTGTTTTTTTTTTTAAATTTTACAAGAGGAATCAAAACATGTATTAGACGAAAGCAGTGAGGGACAAGAAGAAGACCTTGATCTCCCATTATTTGACATGTCAACCATAGCGATTGCCACTGACAACTTCTCAGTTAACAAGAAGGTAGGAGAAGGAGGTTTTGGACCCGTATATAAGGTAAATATAAAAGGTTTAGGATTGGTAAATTACACAAAACATATTTACTGATAGCTTATACATACATATATACATATATGGATGAAAATGCAGGGAATAATAAATGGGCGAGAAATTGCTGTGAAAAAGCTTTCAAGGAGTTCAGTACAAGGAAAACTTGAGTTTAAAAATGAAGTGAAACTAATTGCAAAACTTCAGCACCGAAATCTTGTAAAACTTTTGGGCTTTTGCATTCATGGACAAGAGAAGATGTTGATATATGAATTTATGCCAAATGGCAGCCTGGACTCCTTCATTTTTGGTATGGCATTATGTTGCAATAATGTGCTTATTTACATATGTTGAGTTTAATTTGACAGCTAATGACATGCATTTTTAAAAAATGATTTACTGATTTGGATGATGGAACAGATAATGTCAAAAGTAAAGTGTTAAACTGGTCTCACCGCTTTCATATTATGTGTGGAATTGCTCGGGGTCTTTTATATCTCCATCAAGATTCTAGATTGAGGATCATTCATCGAGATCTCAAAAAAAGTAATGTTTTACTTGATAACAAGTTAAATCCAAAAATATCAGATTTTGGAACAGCTAGAATTTTTGGTATAGACCAAATTGAAGGAAATACAAACAGAATTATAGGAACTTAGTAAGCATCTTACTCTTCCACCAATCATTCTTCATAGCATGCTCATCTTATCTCCCTAAACAATATTTCTTATAATTGTTTTGTAGCGGTTATATGGCACCAGAATATGCTGCTGACGGTCAATATTCAGAAAAATCAGATGTATTCAGCTTTGGTATTTTATTATTGGAGATAATCGTTGGCAAAAGAAATTGGTTTTATCGCGCAAACCACACCTATAACCTTCTCAATTTTGTACGTAATCAAGATACATAAATCACATACTTTATAATTTTATAGGTCGAACTATAATGTGATAATTTTCTTTTTAAATTTGTATGTGTGGAAGGCATGGAAACAGTGGAAGGAAGGAAAGGCCCTGGAACTGATAGACGAGAACATAGAGAAGGACACAAGCATTATATCAGAAGTAGTTCGATGCATTCACATAAGTCTCTTGTGCGTACAACAACATCCAGAAGATAGGCCAACCATGTCGATGGTGGTTTTAATGTTGGTAAGTGAGATTGAATTCCGCAAACTTTTCAAAATCCATAAACCCATTTCTCCTAACAGATTACCAAAAGCGCACGACGTGATGCGATTAAAAATCGAAAGAGAAGAATAAATGTGTGGTCCATAAATTAAAATGAATGATGTGACCGAATTAAATGGAGAGGGATTTGGAGCATTGGTGAGAGCATGAGGTGAGTGTGAGGTGGCGTGATTGGAGTGAGAGAGAATGGAAAAGTAAATGAGAGGAGTGCGATAGAATGGAAATGTGAATGCAATGAGATGGAGATGGAGATGGAGTGAAGTGACGGAGGTGTGAGAGAGGAAAATGATGAAACATTTATTTGGTTAGCCTGTTTGAGAAACCAAAATTTATTTCTGCGCTTACTGAGATAAAATTCCTCTCATATATTTACCTCAGAATCTGTGTTCATTCTCCCAACGGGCTATCCAAACAAATCTGAAAGAGAGTAGATAGAATGTCAAAAAAATCCCAGAGAACAAATAATGACGGAAAATATGGTGAAAACGTGATTGAACTAGAGTTAGAGTGTGAAATCTCCCAGCTGTCCTTTTTGGTTTCAGTTGCTTCCTAACAATTCGGTTACTCGCTCATGGTTCCCCAAAGATTCTTTGTTGGCCCCACTTAATTTCTTGCTAACTAATTTCTGTTCCCACTAGTTCCTCTAACCAATTCGGTTTAAGTTGGTTCCTTAAACATTTAATTTTAAAATGTCCTCCGTATTAAATCTAAGTACTATGTAATATTATGTAATTAAACTGATAGACATTTAGGGAATTTAACGAGGAAAATTTCAAATTAGCAAATAATTCATATAATTATTCTTTAACAAAATTAACCTCTGTTTACCAAAAAAAAAATTAACCTCTAATCAATACATTTAAATTCAAATAAGATATCAAATGATTAATATTATGTACATTTATTTAAAATAAAATAGATATCAATATTCAACTAGTTTGTTTGAAAACGCAACTGCAAAATACCAACATTATCTTGAAACATACTACTATAATCTCTATATACGTACACACACATGTATGTATAATAGTATAAGGAGAAATGTGTAAAGAACCTGAATAGAGCAAAATTAGCTTTGTTCTCATTTGACGGGCAGTCGTAATTCATTTCAGAACTCTTGTACCCAAAACAGAGAATAAAAAAAAAAGTAAGAAAATCGACAGTATCAATAAAAATACGAGAAATAAGGTATTAAAACTTCATCAGGAAGGCAGATCTTCCTCCAGAAACGTCGCAGGCACTCCATTGAATTCAGTTATCTCCAACCTGATATCATTCCAAGTCAGAGTGAAACACAGAATTCCACAAATAAATTGCTAAATAAATAAACCCATCATTTTTCGATGACCTGGTAGTCCGCCAACAAATGATATTAAATCAGCCCCTTCGTCTTCATGATGTTACCAACCTCTGCTTTTGCCTCATTCCACTTCTCATGGACCTCCTTCCTTCATTAAGGGTCTTCGTTCTTTTCATTCTTCTCATCCTCAAGCCTTCCACAGCAGCTGATTCCCTTCTTGCGTCCGAGTCTATCAAGGATCACCACCTTGGTATCAAAAGATGGAACCTTCGAACTTGGTTTCTTAACTCCTGGTGCTTCCTACACACGTTGCCTTGGCATTTGGTACAAGAACATCCCGGTTCTAACCGTTGTCTGGGTTGCAAAGCGCCTCGACCCAATCAACTATTCATCTGTCACCTTAAATATGGCCACTTCCGGCAATCCTGTCCTGTCCCAAAACAACACTGTTCTGTGGTCAACAAATTCAACCGCAAAACCACGGAGTCCAATCGCCGGCTCTTGGATACCGGAAATCTGGTGGTGGTGGATAAGAACGAAGCAGACACAAGCGCTTATTTATGGCAGAGCATTGACTATCCTTGTGACACGTTATTGCATGGTATGAAATATGGGTGGGACTTTAAAACCTTTTGGCAATGGTATTTAACAGCTTGGAAGAGTCCTGATGATCCTTCTCCGGGAGATTTTACTAGCCTCGGAATGCTCCATGACAATGATGGTTTGAATGATTTCAACTACGATTTGCAGAATCTGAATAAAAAGAAGTTGACAATGATCGTTACTATCACTGTTGGTGTAATTTTTGGAATGCTTTTAGTTGGGGGCTATATCATCTACAGAGTCCGCAGAAACAGGATTGGTGAGAGTTATACTTGCTCCTATTTTCTTATGTCCCAAAGTTTCAGGGTTCTTCCTACTAGGCATGACTAGATAGGCACTTGTATATTATTTGTAGAGATGGTGCTAAGATCTTGTCAAGTAAAATTTAACTACAAGGATATAGACTAGGTGTGAATTCTGTAATTAAGGTAGCATTTTAAGAAAATAAATGTTTGACACTACTGTTATTCAAAATACAAGGTTTTACCAAATCAAAATGTAGCAGACTGATTAATTTGTTTATCAATATGGGCTGTTTACAGACCTCAAAAGAAATTAATAGTGATTGTTTTTCATTTTATCTCATGTTTGTATGAAAAGTTAATGTTTTCTACCATGCTTTCAGCTAAATCAAAAGATGTAAGAGATTATTCCATATAGTGAGAGACTAGAGGATGATCTAGATCTCCCCTTGTTTGATCTGGCAACAATAGCAAGTGTCACAGATGAGGTGGATTTGGACCTGTTGATTGGGTAATTCAATATTTGAAATATAAACTAAGAAAAATTTGCCATGCATAACAAATATTACCATATTATCATGTTATGC
>JANTPZ010092666.1:0-15521 GCA_025593235.1 Vachellia pachyceras
CATCCAAATCCCCCTGCAAAGCCTCTCGCCTCTTCAATCTCAAAGTGTCTAAAGCCAAGTTTCTTTATTGCATTTTTTGCCCTTAGCCCACTAATTCTAGGCTCGAGCAAGACCACCACGTCTGGTCTATGTTCCTTACACAAAAATCGCATGGTTGTTATGAAACCTTTACTGGCTGTACCACGGCAGTTCCAAACTACGATCTTCATCAGGCAAGTTCAATTGTTTGCCCACCTCAACACTTGCTCCTCCCTCAATTCACCTTCTTCCATCTCTTCACTACTTGAGTACAATTCCACTAGGTGATCTTCTCCATCCTTTTCAACTTCTAGGGGTCTAGAACTACCAGCCCAGCTCTTACAGATCAAGCCTGTGTTCCTAGGCAATCCCCTATTTTCCTTCTGCGTTCTCCCTATCCTCCTTGTGTCTTGTTGATTGGATCTTTTTGGATCCCCTGGCCTGCTTCCACTACTTCCTTCTGCTCTCCTTTCTCCTAGGCTCCCTAACCCAGTACTTCTGTGCTACTCCTTTATCTTTTGTCCTCCACCTTGTTCCCCTGTATTGTGTCCTTTGCTGTGATAGCCTGGGCTCTGGTTCGTTATATCTACTATGGGACTCTTCTTCCTCTCATCTACCCCTTCACCTCTTAGCACCCTGAACCTGTTATTGTTTCTTCCATTCGCCCCGTGACATTGTTCCTCCTTTGTCGCCATGGTTTCTGTACAGTTTTCCATTGGCATTCCTCCGTATCTTCATCCAATGTCGTCTCACTACCTCTCTCCTCCGCCTCCCTTCCCTTCAACTCCGCCACTCCCTTCCCTCTCTGTAGTCTTTGAAACTCCCCGCATGCTTCCTTTATATGCCCAAATCTACCACAATGCAGGCATAGCAAACTCATACATTCATAATCTATGGATTGAATCTGTCCATCAATACTAAATTTAGGTAATCTATTGATAGATCCAACTCTACACACATTCGGGCAAACTTTCCCCTTCCTCTCTGCACCATTGGGACATCTACCTTGATAGCTTTCCCGATTACATTTGCCAGATTAAACAGAAATTTTCTGTCATGGTGTGTAGCAGGAAGGTCCGGTAATCTTACCCATGCGATAATCCGATCTACCACCTCCTGTCTTGGATTGAAGTCAGCTCTCCATCTCATTACGCTCAGATATGAATTCGCCACCACCCACGGTCCTCCTGTTAGCGCGTGGTCGTAATCATCCTGATTTTGAAATTTCACCAGGTAGAAGTCGTTTGGCAGGTCGAAGACTCTAATCTTTCCCCCTCTCGCCCACAATTGAGCGAATCTTCTGCACATGAAATTGTAGTTCGGTGTGGTTCCCAGCATCTTCACAATCAGTGTTCTCCTGAATGGTTTCTGTAGCCTCTCCTTCTCCAAGTCATCCAATATCAGATTAGGGCATAGAGGATCCCTCAGATCTACCGTTATTCATTTCGTTGGCTCCTTCATATCGTCAAAGCCAGTCTTGATTGTCTCTGTATTCCCGTCCAACTCCTCATCTAGATCGCACCACGTTGGTAAGATGTTCCGCATCAGTGAATCCTTGTAGTTCGGTTGTTCCAATTTTGAGGCATCCTCCTCCATCCAATCTTCAACACGAGCCTTCAATAGGACATCTCCCGAAAAATCTACTCCCTCCTTCCTCACCTTTTTCCTACTACGATTCATCGCTTCCATTTCCTCCTCCGTTGCTGCCACCACCGACGGTGGCGGCCCTCCGAAAGAAGCTTCCATACCCTCAGCGATTTTCTCTCAAACCCTAGCAGTGCTCTCTATTCCCCTAAAAATTCTGTGATTCCCTTAATGTGGTATATCTTTGTCACCTCTTTATTACATCCTCTCCTTTTTTTCTGTTTCCCGTTCTACCCTTCTTGGTCCCCAATACTCTTCGCTCTTATCTTTTTCACTGTATCTTCGTTTCTTACTTTTTTTCCATGTCCTCGGATTCTGCCTCAACTCCAGTTAAGATATCTAACTTTGCATCAGATCAAGCTAGCCCATATTATATACACCCAAATGAGAATAAGACGCTCATCCTTGTTGCGTCACCATTGGTTGGTTGGAACTATCATGGTTTGATTTCTTAACCACCGGCCTCTGATTAATCATTTTCGGCCTGGGAGAGGTGCAATAATTTGGTTCAAGGATGGCTTACAAAATACCTTTCGTCGACCATAGAAAAGAGCATCCTCTAGTTCATTCCGCTTCTGAAATTTTGAATGATGTCTGATATTTTTCAAGTCGCTAATATTTAGGAAGAAATTCATAGCCTCAAATAAGGTAGACTGACTTTGAGCGAGTACTATATACACAATAGTTGAAGATTTTGTGGGACGAATTAACTAATATTCGTTCACTCACAAGGCATGTTCGTGTGGTTCGGTTGACAGTGCTTACGCTTACGAGGATGAAGACTATGTGATCCGTTTCATGAAAGGGCTCAACAAACATTATGCACCTGTTAAGTCCCAAATCATGCTGATTGATAATTTACCTCCCATAAATCGAGTTTTCTCTCTTGTTCGTCAGCAAGAACAAGAATTTCATATTTCTTTCGAGGCCATGATTATGTTCTCTCGAGGTTCTCATCCTCCTTCATCTACGTATGGAACCAAACTGCATAATCACTCTTCCAACAACATATGATGCACTTATTGCAGCAAGCCTCATCATTCTAAAGACACATGCTATAGGAAACTAGGATTCCGCCACCATTAGGGAATCCACCACCATCTTCCCCAAAGCTCTTCCTCATGACTACAAGAGCATTCAAGTTCTTGAAGGTGATGGCAAAGCTCCTGGTTCTGTTCGCCACATTGTTTATGCTGAGGGTAAATTCTTTAATTTCTGGTACCTTCATTTTATGTTCTTGTTGGTGTAACTCTCTAATATCATATGTTATTGACTAATACATGATGCCTCTGGTCCTTGATGTAGGAATGATTTGCAGATGTTAAAAAAATTAATTTAATTATTTGTAAAAAAAAATGGGTCGATTTCTTTAAAATACCTTCTTTTGCATTGAAACTAACATTTGATGAAAATGAATTAAATTATTATATTTAGAATCTAACTCCTCAACCATTTCTTATATAAGGACTAGATTGAGTATTTGAGTATTAGTGGAAAATATGGTGGATGGTTCTCTCATGATGCTTAGAATCTATGACTTTGATTAAGGGATATTTGAATCCATTTCATTCAATTTAACCATCGTTAAGTGTAATTACTATTTATCTAACTATTTGGTGATCTGTACTGTCAATTATCCAGATGTGAGTGCACTTGTTATCTATATAACTATATGGTATTTGATACTATCAATTAAATTATATCTGAGTATTGTTGATTCCAATCTTCGAGTATGGTTTTTCTTTACTGAGAAAGACAATTAATGGCTCTGAAAGCGATTTAAAATTAAAAAAGGACAGGCACACAACTGAAACTTCAAGATTTACTATTCAAATTTCTATATTCACAACTTGAATGTCCTTATTTTACATTAACCTTCTTCATTAAAAAAAAACCCACAACTTTTTTATTTGCAATGCTTGAACTCATGAGTTTTGCTTTGGTATCTTGAACCCCTTCTTCTTCTTCTGAAAATTCAGTATTGGAAGGTTAAGCTCTCTTCCTCCCGATAGGTAAACTAACTTTCATCCTTCTAGGCAAAAGAAACCAAACTGAACATAATTATCCAATTCATCAGATATCATGACATATAATGGATTTATTAATTATTATAGTTACTTCTATCTTTTTAATTTAGTTTGTTATTTGTAAAAAGATCTGTATTTTTTAAAAAATGCTCTCAGTTACTTGCATTGGAAATTACTACCTCAAAGGAAACCACATTCATATGTGCGCGCGCGCGCTCTTTTTAGCTAACACCTACTCAACTTTTTTTCCTACTTCATAAACAGCATGTGTGTGTAATGCAATATTACACCGATTTGATCATACATCTGCAACCTCAACAAGAATTTGTTGCTATATAGTTAAGAAGAACACTTTAGGGAGTTCATCAATTTGGATACAAGAAGCAAATGACTTTCAGTGATCATGTAACTATAAAATGAATATATAAAAGAACTATGTTTATAATGGTGTATGAGTATAACATTACCAGCCAAAACACAAAATTACAATTAGCTTGTAATAAAATTTGAAGATGTTACAACATTCAGAGACATAGAAGAACACATGCATACCTCTTGGGAAAATTCTAGAACCCTTTAGGCCCAGATTCCTTCAGGACGACAGGTTTCTCCGCCATGGCGAGGCAATACTTGGCGATTTCTCTGAACTTAGGGACGCTTCTCAGGTCTACCTTAGTCCCATCTTTGAGAGTAATCACTACGTCGCCCCACTCGCCGATGAATCTAGGAACCACCTGAACGTCCTTGATCACATTGTACGAGAAATCGCTTCGTTCCTGACCCGTAAGGCCTGAAATCACCGTGACCCGGAGATTTGTGAACCGGTACCTGAGGTAGAACGCCCTGGAAACCGCCGCAAGGGTTAACGGCAACCATAGGAGAGTGAAACCGAGAAGCAGGTTGGCTAGGAGATCGCCGTAGTGGGCGCCGCCGTCGAAGTAGACGGTTTCTCCGGCGGGTTTTTTTGGGGCTGATGCGGTGCCTGCAGTGGCCTTGTTGGTCGGAGAGGACACGTGGACACTCGTGAATGGCCGGAGGGATCTGGAGATGGGCTTTGAAGAGAATATGGGGAAGAGAGAACCGGAAGAGGATGGAAGAGACCGGTGGGTTACGGCGGCGAAGGAGGGTGAGAGTAGCGACGCCATGCCTTATCTGTTGGAACTATAAACAAACGAGGAGTGATGACAGATTGACAGCAATAGATCGTTGGTTGTTGGCCATGGCCACGTGGCAGATTCGTAGCAACAACGCTTTTGGTTTTTTTTTTTAAAAAATTTTTTTATTCAAGATAAAATGATATTAAACCACCAAATGAAGTTTACATGTTACAACATTAGAACTAGAAAGCCTGAGAAAACATGAAAATGAAATGGTATTGATACTAATGGAGGATAAAATACGAATTAAAGCTAAAATTTTCTGCCATATTCAACTTGTTTGGCAAAGTGTTGAGTATAGCCAAAACATGTTTAACAGTGTTTTTCCGTAAAACGAGATAATCTTCTTCACATATTTACCTCGACTTGCATAAAAGTACTTTTCTACCACGTTTCCAAATGAATACATTATGTTGAAATTGGAATGGGTGTTAGCATGAAGTTGTATAAAACACTTCTCAACACAGTGACTAACTAACGGAAGGTTGGAAGCAGAATCAACAAGACCCGTTTTCTGATTTGAAGATATTTGGAACGCCAAAGATAAAAATTTTGATAAATAATCTCTTGTAAAATATCTGAAGGGACAACACGTTTTCTATTATGTAATACTTCATTTCGCTTCCTCCAAATAGTGTGAAGTAAGCAGATTATTTGGCAAATCAAAATGATCATTCCATTGTAAAATAGTTTAAGAAAGACTTGTTTAAGCCGTCTTTTGAATTCATCAAAGTTGAAAGAAGGAACCATGATAAGTAAGCTTCTAAACCAAAAAGGATCTTATTAAAGGACATGACACAAATAAGTGTTCAAGAGACCCATCAGCATCATATCTGAATAAACAAAGTGATAGAATCCATGTGATGGTTCTCCAAGACGTCACAAGATTTCATAGGAAAATAATATGCTTGTAGGGAAGTTGAATTTTCCACAAGAAATTCCAAAATGCATCAAGTTTGATATCATTTATTGATCAACTTTTAAACTAGTGATTAGGTTATAAATGGTGGGGCAAATTACATGGAATTAGAAAGGGTGAAAGTATAAATCTGCATTGAAAGTTCTCGCTCGTAAGCAATATTGTCACCTCCTTGATGGGCTATACCCCTCTTTCTCCTCTTGCTCGTAAGCAATATTGTCACCTCTTTACCAATGGACGCTTGGTAAAGTTGGTAATGGCTACTACCAGCATTCCTCAGGGTGAGGGTTCGAACCCTGGGGAGTGACAGACGCGATAATTAACACAACCTCAAAGAGGTTGTCCCATCGGTACCTCGCTACTACCGTAAGGCCTCCTCGCGGGGGGTCCGGATTAGTCTGGGGCGGGCAATGAACCCAGGATACCCCAGGACACCAGATGGTTTATACCGAAAAAAAAAAATATTGTCACCTCTTTGATGGGCTGTACCTCTTTAGATTTTCTCTTCATTCAAAATGCTTTCACCTCCTTGATTTAACTCATGCATAATTGTTATGATTTGAAAATTTTCAGAACAATGTCGCTATTTAAAAAAAACTTTCGAAACAACATTCAAGTGGAAACGTGCCAGGCGAAATTAGACATGAACCCAATTAGAAATCAAGAAAGCGACTTTGCAGAGAAATGAACAATCCTTAAAGTTCAAGTTTAATGAAGTTTATTCAGTATGGGAGAATACTACCTAGCATAAGAGAATGATCTACTCTTGTACTGTTATATTCGGAGTTGTGGAGTCATTTTCCACTGGCTACGAAGTTTTGTATACTCAGTTCTCTAGGACGTATCTTCATTGCATTCCCAGTCCAAAGATAACAAACGTTCATTTATCCGTTTCAATATTTGCCAACCAAAATGTATTTTCTGGGCTTTCAATGACAAGTTCCTATTAGTTCCACCTCATACACAATAAAGACGAACCTAGTGAATTGAGGCGTCTAAATGAAACACACAAAATCCACAAAGCAATGCCAGGCTTCAGATTTGGAAGGGGAGAAAAAACAAAGAAAACCTTTCTGAGCAGAAAGCGTATATCATTGAAACTATAGAAAATACATAGAAACCAATTTAACTTGTGCAATACACAAAATAACTATACAGCTAATGTCCTGTGTGAGTCAATAGAATAATAGTGGTGTTAAGTGTCAACAATAGAAGGAGCAAAAAAAAAACGAAATATAATATGAAAAACTTGAAACTTAATATTAAAAACCAAAATAAACTATGTTTGGATCAGATCTCATCTTACAATTACAAGAGACTTGTTTGTCAACCGATAAATTGTCTTTACGATCTTACTGCTGCATAACCTGACACTGAAACTGAAACTGTTTTCTTTTTTCTCAGATATATGAATGATCCGCTGACGAGCAACAACAACAACACAATCCACTGTCAAAAGTGTTTCACAAATTACATATCAATGCTTATTCTCATCTATAGTTAACGATAAAAAAGCAGAGTACCAAATATATACTCCTCCGACTCTTAATGTAAGACCTAATTGAAAAGTTGGTCCTTAACCTAAATGCAATATCTATCTCACATATTTATTATTTCCTCCCAAACTATCCCATACAAATACTTCCTCAACAAGGTAACCTTTATTCTTTTATAACATTGGTTGAAGCCAAAGATCATCCCATCCAAATAAGGGTATTTTAGTAAAAACATGTTATATTTATTATATTATAATAAACTAAATTAACTAGATTCCTAAATCTAATCGAATTAGTTAAATGGTTCATACATTCTAATCATTCATAAAAAAATTTCATGGTTAAGTTTTCTCCAATAGAATTTAAAAATTTTAGCAAAAGAATGAAAGTTTTGACTAATTTTTCATGACACAAAGCAACACTGGAATGTTCATGATAACAGTGATGCTTGCGGAGTATGCAGTAATTGATTAAAATAACAGATCAGAGAGTGCCCTCCAAAAAGACTTGCACTTGCCGGCAAAGATGGCAGCTATTGGTGATCAATTAACATCAATCATCAATATGAGTAATTAGCAGTTTGATGGGCACAGAAAGCTTTCCTGATTGATAAGGATAATGAGCAACATGACAAATCTTTTAAATTCCACTACCCTCAACCCTTAATATAAGAGTTAGATGATTAATTTGTAAATATTAAGAAAATTAGTTAAATTAGTTATTTGTAACAAATGGGTATTAGTTTAACTAAAATACCCTCTTTAATCATATCCATTAAAACTATCCTTCAAAGGAAACCCTCTTTATATGTGCATTCAATAAGGATATGGGATAAAAATCATAAATTTGGAAGACAATTGGATTGAGGCCTTATATTTAGAACCAAAGTTAACCCCTTACCTAGCTCCTATATTTAGGAGCGAATGGAGTATTACTTAATGGATTATGTAAGGACCAACAAGTAAAGAATCAAAGATAATAAGTAGCAGAATCTCAAGTAGTATATCCATGCATATATATGAGCATACCAAATTAAATTTTGCTCTTAAGAATCAACCGAATTGTAAATTAATCTTCTGCGAGATGGACATTCCTCTTGCACTTATGGAATGTGGAGGATAAAAGTCGATGCCCAATACAAAAGCAAAGGTTCTTTGACAGTGAAACATATAGCAAGCATGCTAATAATAACTGATGAGTAACTGGAATGTGGGCTTGTTGTAATGCTAGAAGAGTAAAAGCAATTTAAAGCAGAAGGAGCACTGTAGATGGATGAACAAGGACTCAATCTGTTTTATAGTGTTATCACTCATCATCCCAATTCAAGTAAGATCCCTCTTGAAGTGGGACTAGGATTATATATGATGGTAACCACATGAAATGTTCTCACTCTAGGAGGATCCAATATCTTAGAATGTTAATGGCTCTTAATCTATGATTCACACTTTGTTTTGCTTCTACAAAGTTTGAAAAGACCGTTATCATATGGGTCATACTTTCACCAACCCAACCTATCACTTTTGGGCGGGTTAGGCCCATAACCCATTCTGCTGGCTCTACTTTGCACATTTTACTCCAGAAACACTCTTATTAAAAATTAATGATAACTTTGAGCAATTACAGCAGCCCTACTCAAGACTATGTTTATAACTTATTAATTAGTATACATACTGTCACTGATGTTACATGCATGGTCTTGCCGAGCAGATCGTCAGCTAGTTGATGTCTTGATGACAAAACTAGTTCAAGAACAAATAACCCAACTCAATGAATGATCTGGGTCAAGCCCAGCTATAAGTGCTTGTTTGGGAAACCCTAATAGCACTTTTATACAAGTCAAAACAAAACACATCTCACATACTTACCTTAAACACTGTAAAATTACTTAAAATGAACTAATCCAAATACAAAAAACTGCAAATGTAAGTTATGCATAAAAATGTAAATTACCTCAAAACGAAGGACTGACAGCTCGCCTTCAGTAGTTGAAGGTATACAACTTCTATAAGTGATGTACGCTTGCAACCCCTTATCTAAAGTAGATGAACTATCCAGAGTAGACTGAGAATTTTGAGAATCTGATTTCTTTGAACTTTTCACAGAATCTTCACTTTCAACACATTTCAATGGAATTCGGTAGCCAGTTTCACTGCAGCGATATTTCTCATCACCCTTTAAGCCAAACAAACAAATATATAAGAATAAAATAAAGATCAAATTAACAACTAGGCAAAATGCACTTCATAGGGATCACAGAGAAGAGAAAATGGAAACACAGGTGTCGAGATACAAAGATGTTCAAATCTTTTAAAAGCTTCAAATGACTTCTTTTGGGTGAGGAAGACTAAAAAGCAGGACTTCACACCTCATCTCATCAGCTTATCACATTTCACAGCCCTCAGACATTACATCAGTGTTTTAGGATCAAGAAAGAAAGTTGCAGACAAATATGCAAGAAAATATTTCCTATTTTGAAACAGCTAAGAAACGCCAAAACAGACACAAATATAAGGTATAACACCGTCCGCATAATACAACAATACACACTCACAAATTCAACAATATAAAAGAAAATTGAACATTAAATAAATATTTCAAAGATAAAATAAGATGTTGGTAACAAGCTACAAAACAGTTGAAACATAAAACAAATTAAAATTATTATTTTCCATTTAAATTAAATATAAACACTCATCTCTATCGACATGACAAAATGTCTTACGGGTTCATTTTGTCACAGTTCAGCATGCACCAGTGATTCAGTGCCTCTCCAAATGATTCAAAACATCTTGCACAAAAGAAAAATGGTTGATACAGGTACTTTTTTTTTTTGGCGCCCGGGGGTGTTGGGGGACGGCCCTAAAAGTATTGTATTGGGTGCTTCCTATCTGAATCGCCATTTCTGGTCTGGAAGGTTGGGTAGTTTAACCAGAGAAGGAAATGACAGATATACTATAAAATTAATTTTAAACACAACCATCTATATGTTCACGGTCTAAGAGATCAATTCACAAGAAATCTCGAGTGCAATGATAACTAAAAATCATAGTATGATATAATGAAAGAAAAAGGTATATAGTAAAAAGATCAATCCCCAATTTCAGAGGAACTGAAAAGCCACCTTCTCGGAATAGAGGCAGGGAACGCAGGGTCCAGAAGGAGAGCATTCAAAGGTGGCGTTACTCCCTGAGGGCTTTTCCTTAAAACTCATTAGAACTCTGCGTCCGAACCCGTTTTGAGATCCCTCGCTTCCCAAATCTCTGCCCAATCCAAGAAGAACAAGCAAAAAAAAGGTAAAAGTTCAATTATCACAATTCACACAGATCGCACAAATCAGAATGAAATTGACACAGAAAAAGTAGAACTTACATCTGCTGCCCTAAGGTGCGAAGGAAAGATTCCGAGAACAGAGACATGATTAGGAAGAAGAAAATAGGAGAAAGCAACAGGGAATTTGCAAAATTCATTGCCTTTACTTTGCAACTCCCCTTTCTCCACCAGTCCACTCCCCCTTCAAATTCAAATAGGTTCTGCTGCTGAGTATGGATATCTCAAATGTCAGTTCTTGGGCTTTGCAAGAACTCTATATTATTGCTTTTTTATTTTTAAATGGTGCCTTGGGGGCTGTTTGGTTGGGGGAAGGGGATGGGAGGGGATAAAAATGAATCCCTCCCCTTGTTTGGTTTAAAATTTTGGAGGGGAGGGAATATAAAATTTTCCCCCTCATTCCCTCCCCTCCCCTTATTTTGATTCCCTCCAAATTGAGGTTTTTTGGAGGGAAGCCAAATATTGTGACTAATTTACCCCCATATATTTTCATTACATGCCCTCCATGTATGACTTAGTGGTATGAACACTTCTCTTCATGTACACAATATTATCATTACTTGATATGCTATGGATACACATGTTTTGGATTTATGGTATTTTATGGCTTGGTAATAAAAAAGAGAATTTTGGATTGATGGCAAGTTAAGTATAAACTAAGCATTGTGAAATTAAACTACATATAAATCCTATTTTTTAATTATTTAAATAAATTATATGAGGGAAGTACCTTAATAATTGTTTTAATTAATTAAATAGAAGAAGTAATTAATTTTCATGAGTGAAAACTAATTTAAATAAATTGTATAAGTAAATAAATATAACTCAACATATAAGGGTAAAATAGTAAATTAATTATTAGCTTCCATCCCTTCCCCTCCTGAACCAAACAAAAGATCATTAAAAAATCTTCCCCCTCCTTCTCCTCTAATCAAACCAAACAAGGTAACCTTATACCCTTTCATCCCTTGCCATTCCCTCATATCCATCTCCTCCTTTTCCCTTCCATCAAACCAAACATAGCCTTATTGTATATGGATCTAAATTCTTCCGCCAGGTTTTGGGAGCAAAAAGATCCCCACTTCGATCTGACTTTATTCCCCATTGAGTTTACGGGAATGCACCAAAATTCCGATCAGAGAGCTGTGTCATCAAATAAAATTCATATATTATGGAGAAAAATAAAAAAAAGTAAAGTAAATTTTTTAACTCTTTCAAAACTAAAAAAATAAAGAATATAAATGTCTAACAGATAAGTTAATTCATTCAAATTGTAATATAAATTACATGATCAAATCTACGTAATATATATGTAATATTATTCTATGTAATCGAATCAAACCTGTCATTAAGAATGAATAAGTATAGCTAAAAAGGAATGAGTTTAACTGACCTAATGGGCTAAATTTTCCTTTTTTTTCTCTTGATTGCAAACCCTTCTTATTGCTAAATTTTGTTATGTGTTTACCTCCAATGTGTTTAACGAAAAATTGTTTATAAGTCTTAGGTAAAAAATTAAAGAAAAAATCTCATATAAAGCTACCTAAAATAGAAAAATATAAATTTTGTTGGTAAATTCAATAAATACTTAATTAAGTTATTGATTCAATTTGAGATTTCAAAATATGGGTAAATGATTTTATTGCCCCTCTCCTAATCTCCTCTTTCCTCTTAAAGGAGTTTAATTGCTCTATAATTTATTTTTTCAACAAGTGTGTAGGTATCAACATTGTTGAAAAGGAATTGATATTGATTTTAAAAGTGAAGAATTTTTTATGTTTTAAAAGGATCATCAAGAACAATTCAAGCAAAAAATGGAAACCATAACCCTCAATATAAATTAAATAATTTTTAGTTAAATATTCATAATGGAAAATTTTATTTTTGGAAGAACTTGAATTGATTTATTTTTTATGAGAAGAAAACAAACCATGTTAACACTAAAAATAAATAAAATTTGACTCATGTGCGAACTATATATCAAATAATTTCATTAACGTTCAAAAACAAAAGAAAACAAACTATATATCACGCAAATATTATCTTATTAATGTGATTTGATTTTCTTCTCAAAAAAAAATTCAAGTAAAATTCTCCTAAAAATAAAATTTTCTAATTATTCATTGTTCAACTAAAATCATTTAATTAATATTGGGGGTTATTATTTTTTGCTTAAACAATTTTTTATAATCCTTTCATAACATAAAAAATTCTTTTAATTTAAACAAAACATATTTATATATTAATGGTGACATATATATGTATTGAAAAACTAAGTTAGGTAAAAATAAAGCTCCTTTAAAAATAGAGAGGAGACTTTAAGAAAATAGTAAAGTCATTTTACCCATATCTGAAACCCCAAATTGGGTGAATAACTTAGAGCATGTTTGCATTTTATTCCTGAAACCTAGGTTTGGTTTCAAAATTTAGGTTTTGTCTAAGTACAAAAAATTTTCAAAAAAGTTATTTTGATTACAAGACCTCGTTTTGAAACCTAGGTTTCCTCTTTTTTACTTTTTTCTCTTTCCTCTTTCCTACTTTTTTCCTTCTTTCTCTTTCATCTTTCTTACTTTTTTTTCTTTCTCTTTCCTCTCTCCTACTTTTTCTTTCTTCTCTTTCCTATTTCTTACTTTGCATTCTTTCTCTTTCCTCTTTCCTACCAACTTTTTGCCTTGAAATCCGTAAAAGCTAATAACCTCCCAAACATAAATCACTTTTCAAAACCTAAGTTTTACTTTGAAATCTGTAAAAGCTATTTTCCAAAATCTATTCTCTAAAACTTTGGTTTTACCTCGTAATCTGTAAAAGCTATTTTCAAAATAGCTTTCAAACAAGCCCTTAATTAGGTATTTGTTGAATTTACCAATCTGATTTAGAATTTCCCTATTTTAGGCAGCTTTATATGGGATTTTTCCAAAATTAAACTGAAATAAATCCTATATATATACTATATAATACTAATAGATCTTCAAAAAATTAATATTTATCGGTTTAACTTGTCAAATGTCAATGACATAACTCAACTTATTAATTTAAAAGTTTGATTTTTAAATGTTAATTTGTGAGCTTAACTTGTAAATAACCAATTGGAATCATAAATATGAAAGCTTGATCTGTAAATATTAAATAATTTAAAACCTATTGGTGTTAAATTAAACTAAAGGAAACTATTTGTTTCTATTCAAGCAATGATTTAATTTTCACTTTGAGAATTACTAATAATCACTGGAGCATGTTGCTAGTCGTGTGGACCATGAAATGCTTGGTTGTTTTCAAAGTTAAAAAAAAAATAAAAATATCTACTTTAAAAAATACAATAATTTCTTTTCTTATGCACGATGTATCCTTTTATTAAGATGATCATATTCAAGATACTATGAGGCATTAAACGTGATCACTTCTTTGAAAAATGATTCAAAACTTAGTTCATCAGTTTGTGATGTATTAGTCGCGTCTACTAAACCTAACTACGTTAAGAGTTATAATAAATTCTTTTTCACTAAAGCATATGAATTTTTCTATTAGAGGTAATTATGTTTGATGCACTATCAAGTACTAAATATAGATACCTCTACCGCCAATGATTCATCAAATTATGAATGAACAGGCTAAACCCCACCATGTTGGATGGTGGATTGTACAATAAATTTGTTATAAGTTTAAAATGGGTCATATGGATTGCCTTCTGGGGTTGGAAATCTCACCATCATACCCTTGGTGGGTTGGGCTATGACAATTCCAACAAATCAAAAGATGGTTGGTCCAAATGAACACATTAGGTGTCAATCCTTATGATGGTTTTGACTTGGTTAAAATTCAATATTTAAATTTTAATTTAAGGAAACTATCATATAATATAAAATTTAGAACAATTCATAATAATTTACAATAGATAAAATTAATTTTAAAAATTTGTACTCTATGATATGATCTAATATACAGCAAGAGGCAGTTAAAGGTTTGATCATAAATATAATATCTCAATCTATTTCACTTCTCATACTTATCATTTCAGCCTGAAATAATTTAACTAATTTATAAAATAATATGCTCATATATTCGCTAATGTAAGAGCTATTTAACTAATTTAATTATATTAAGAAAATTAGTTAAATTGGATTATATGATAGAGTATTTTTTCCTCTCAAACACCTTAATCATCTTCCTCAATTCTAATCCCTCGCTCCCATCTCCTACTTGATTTTGTTGAAGGAGTATCAATTTGGGCAACTTAAAAAAATTAATAAATATGAAAACTTAAATTTAATATCAAGATCAATTTTCAATTATATCTTACATTAAATAGCGAAGTCTAATATTACACATTAATATTTCAAATTGAGGTTTTGTAACCAAAATAGCTTTTCAAAAAAAAATTATACTTAAATAAAATCTAAGTTTTAAAACCAAACCTAGATTTCAGAAAGTGATGGCAAACAAGCTCTATGCTTGGACCATCTCACACGTTCACGCTCCACAGGCAAAGCCTAAATTTTGGATTGGATGACGTAGCTAGGCCGGAAGTAGGAGTACGATGATGATGGCTAACTAATCAAAATATAAAACATATGATTACATTTAATCCCTAATAGAAGAATCAATTAATTTTTTAAAGAGATTAAAAAAATTATTTACTAATATATTTATCATTTATCTTTAAATTAATTTTCTTAACTTATAAATATATATCTAATATAATAATGATAAATATTTAAAAATATAGGTTATAATTAGATCACATATAGTTATGGAATTTGGACCACAGGTTAGGTCAGAATGTGATGGCTCACATAAAGGGCACAAGGTTTAATGATGGAAACGGCGCCACACATTGCGTTTTATGGACACCACAAATATGTAACCCAAAGAGTTTGGGACACCACACACAGCGTTTTATATCCTTTTCTTTCTTTGTTAAGCTGAAAACAAAGTT